>JAVJIF010021526.1:0-81244 GCA_038442645.1 Agave tequilana
ATATTGGAATGATATAACATGTTGGTTATCTTGAAAAGGCTTCATGTTAGTTTAATAAGTGGTTACTTATACATGTTAATGTCTTTCTAATATTGGCATCATGAAAGTAGGAATCATGTGAATCCTTTATGTTATTATTGTCTTATGGATCCTTGCATGTGGTTATTACATGAAGGATATGATATTTGCATGTTATATACGTGGTAAACGTATTGGAGGAAGGGACCGGGTTGAACCGGAGGTGATCGAAGGGAAAATAATACAGGTAACCGTTCTGGCGAAGGGATCGGGTTGAACCGGATGAAATCGAAGGGGAGAATAATATGTGGTAAACGTATCGGAAGAAGGGACCGGGTTGAACCGGTGGTGATCGAAGGGGAGATTATATTTTATGTTGATCATGTATGCATGTTGCGATTATATTTATGTTAATCATGTATGCATGTTGCGATTTATATTTTATGTTGATCATGTATGTTAATATGGTTAAGTTAGAAATTGTATGTTAAAAGTATAAAGAATTGATATTCCAGACTCTAAGATAAGTCGACTTACCTAGGCAATTTCACCAGTATTAGTCGACTAGCCATGGGGCTAAGTCGACTATGGAAGGGAAAAATGGGTAGAACAAGTCGCTGGAAACACATCTTAGTCGACTATATATAAACTGTAAGTCGACTAGCCTCAGTTACAGGAAACAAACAGAGAGTAGTAGACATTTTCTTTTGACCATGAACTAGTCGACTATAAATGATAAATAGTCGACTAGAGCCTATAGTAGTCGACTACACCAGAGAGGGTAGTCGACTAGAATTGGTTATAAGTGACAAACAGAGAGCAGCATACCTTTTTGATCCATGTGTAGTCGACTATAGATGATGTATAAGTCGACTAGTACATAGAGTAGTCGACTATACAGGTTAGGGTAGTCGACTACATAAGTCACTGGCAGCCAACAAGAGTAAATACTTTTTGGATCAACCCCAGTCGACTATAGCTTCAATGTTAGTCGACTAATAGTGGTATTAGTCAACTATAGGAATGGTGCAAGTCGACTAACAGACCTGTTACTGTGTTTGGGTCGAACTTCAGCTAATACCTAAAACTTCACACATATGGTATAAAAATACAATTGCCAATCTGATGATAAACTCCAAATAGACCTACTTAATGGACATACATAAATATTGTTTTACTCATTGAGCTGTCGAGCTCACTCTGTTCTCATTATCACCTTCAGGTTTGGATAAAGGTAAGGGACCCGCTTAATGGCAACATATGCGGGATAGGTGTCAACGGAGACATTTCACCCCTTTTGCTTGTTCTTTTAATATGTATATGGTTAGAGAAACTATGCATAATTTCTATTTGGATGTTTGCTATGAATTTGTAAATATTGTAGTGCTTGGTGCTAGATTCAAAGCCTGTATTATATTTCAGAATAGTAATGTATTAGACTATATTTTCTTATGAGTTGTCGGACCAATATTTTGGGAAATGCTAAATTATGTTAAGATCATACATGCTATCAGAGTGGATATTGATAAAAATATAGAGCTGTCTGATGTTAGTAGAATGAAAGTATTGTATCTTGATGGTTCCACGCTTGGATAATCTATGATGATTGTAATCAATGGAAATTATTAACTGGGACCGTTACAATAAGTGCAAGGGTTTTGCTTACAATAAATTTACTAGTGAATGTTTCAAATTCACTTTTAATATCTGTTGTCTGTTCAATACTGTACATATAACTCTTATTTGCTTTCACTTGTATTTTCAAGATACCACATCTTACTGTTTACGGTAGTCCCTTTTACTTGCCTCTATCTTTGAAATGTTCACTTTTGTCAGCATGAATCGATCATCTTGCGATCCAGAAGCATATTTCATTGTCCTATCCAGATATTTTGGTTTTGTAGAGGATGGAAAAGGTATCATACAGTCATGTTGTATAATGTCGGTAGAAACCAGTACATGAATACGGATGTGGAAGCACATCATGACTAGGGTACTAGAGAACTCTCCACTTAGTGACTGAAGCAAGCATACGATATTTGGTATTTGTGTGCTCAGTAGAAAATCAGGCACCTTACTAGCTTATGCTTTGGATATAAAAGTATTCAACTTTTCTTAATTGACATTCAGATAGATTGATCCTTACATTGAATCGTTTTTTCTTCACGCGATCCTTCTCTTTATTCTGCATACCAAAATCGAGGAACTTCCTCAAACTGCAAGCAATTGAATTTGCTTTGACATGCATAATTTGATTACACATCCAGTGTAAATGATTCCCGAGGTTTCCAATGTTCTGATAATCTTCATACTTACCATTTATTCCTCTATTGATGCTTCTACTTTGATGTCTGTGTGCCTTTCATGCCAACTGCCTTTCCTGGATGCTGTCTTCCCACAACTAGTAACAGGACAATGTTTTTATGTCCACCAAATAACAAATCTCAGAGCTTGGGGTGTTTATGGAGAATGTTTGAGTTGAAATTTTTCTTCAGTTTACTTGATATTACAATTTTTATGCAGCTCATTATAAGTTCTAACCTAATGGTTTACTTTTCTCAGATCTCTGGGGTATTACAAAACTGAAGAAGGCTGGCGTGATTGGAATGGATCACTATGTGGTTTTACCCAGTTTTATTCCAAAAACCAGCATCATAACATTGGAGTTTTAGCAACTCTTTAACATCTACAGTCTTGTTTACTATGAATATGGATCCTTGGCTTTGTTGTCACTGTTGTCTTTTTGTTCTTTGCCCTTTGCTTATGGCCATTGGTCAATGAGTTATGTAACTCATACATGCAAATCTTTGTTAGTTATATATACATATCGGTAATATCTTATTAGGTCTTGAGGTATCCTCGGCCGATATTAGGGCTGATGCTATCGATATGATTGATATTGTTAATATTGACATATTGACGACTAAAATCACTCGCGCAGGTGAGTAATGAGACCCCTGATCTGGTCCCCCCCCCCCCCCCCCCCCCCCCCCCCCCCCCCGCGCCGGTAGCTGATCATTGAAGATACTGCATGAACTGAACAGCAAACCCTCTACTCGAATCCCAGGGAACTTGTGTTGTCAAGATGCTTACACGTTTCGGAGAGATAGCAATACAAGTTTACCTACTTTGGGGCTGTTTGTTTCGTCGTAAAAGTCAAAAAAGTTCGTAATTCGTAAATGACTTACAACTCAATTACAACTGCGGCGTTTGTTTGGACCGTAATTTGTAAAAGACTTATGCAACTCAATTACCACTCACTTGCAATTCAATTACAACTCACTTATAGTTTACTTACAATTAATTTTGTGGTCATGTAAATTTGTATTATTTTTTTATATTAATATTTATTTTTTAATATTTAACATTTTTAGTATTTATTACAATATTAAAACTTTTAAATCACCAAATAGTTAATTTTGTGACTAATTTTTTCACTTACGGCTTACACATTACGACAACCAAACACCGTAAAACACAATAGACTTTTTTACTTACAACATGTTACCAATCAAACACCGTAAAACTTACACGCATGTAACTTATTTATAACTGTAAAATATTTTACCAATTACGGCTTATGAATTACGGTCAAATACGACATCCAAACAGGCCTGGGGCCGTTTGTTTCGCGTAAAACTACGTAATTCGTAAATGACTTACTACCCAGTTACAACTACGGCGTTTGTTTGGACCGTAATTCGTAAAAGTCTTACGTAACTCAACTAACACTCACTTGCAACCCAGTTACCACTCACTTACAGCCTAGTTACAGTTAATTTTGTGGTCATACAAATTTGTAATATTTTTTTATATTAATATTAAAAATTTTTAATATTTAACTTTTTTAATATTTATTTACAGTATTAAAACTTTTAAAATCACCAAATAGTTAATTTTGTGGTCAACTTTTCACTTACGACTTATACATTACGACAACCAAATACCGTAAAGTACAATACACTTTCCCACTTTACAATTTTATATTACCAACCAAACACCGTAAAATTTACATACATGTAACTCATTTACAATTGTAAAAGACTTTACCAATTACAACTTCGAATTACGGCCAGTTACGACAACCAAACAGACCCTAAGAGTCTACATCTTGAACAGCACTTAATTTTATTCTCACAACAAATGAGCTAGCAAATTAGGAAATCTTACTCTTTACGACTCACTTGTGGGAAAAAGAGTTTATGATTGCACTATTGGGCGTGTTTGGATGTAAGGAATTGGTGTGAAGTGAGGAAGTGGGGAAGTATAATTGCTCATTTCCCTATCTATCCAAACACCGGAAAAGGAAAATAAGAAAACCTCCATTTCCCTTTTTCATCTCTCTTTTACACAATCATTTTCTCACTTCCAGAGTGCTACAGTTAATTTTGTGGTCATGTAAATCTCATTTATAATAAGTTATAGCATAAAACAGTTAATTTTTTGGTCATGTAAATCTTACTTGTATTCTAATTATAATCTATTTTTTTATTTTCTTAATTAATTTTTATTTTAATATTATTTTGCGGTCAACTTTGTGGTCAACTTTTCCACTTCCACTTTTCATTACCATCCAAACACCGGAAACGACAAAACATTTTCCAAACCACACTTCCCAACAATCATCCAAACACCAGAAAACTTACTACTCATTTCCCTTTTTCCTAAAGGAAATAAATCTTACTTCCTACTTCCTCACTTCACACCAATTCCTTAAATCCAAACAGACCCAATTGTAGCTGGCTTGATCATGCAATGGACATCTCTTTATAGTCAGCAGAGAAACTCTGCTGCTTGTAATGCAGAAATTTTAGCGTGCGATGGATTCTTCTCTCTCTCTTTTCACTCTCCAAAAAGAGAAGATGCCAAGGAACTGCAGGGGTTTTGAACTAAGGGTCTGGTTAGTTATTATAATTGACCGTACTTTGTAAGTTGTAATTGATAAAGTTTTTTACAATTATAAATAAGTTACATGCATGTAAGTTTCACGGTATTTGATTGATAATATAAAGTAGTAAGTGGGAAAGTGTATTGTGTTTTATGGCGTTTGGTTGTCATAATGTGTAAGTAGTAAGTGGAAAAGTTGACCACAAAATTAACTATTTGGTTATTTAAAAAAATTTAATATTGCAAATAAATACTAAAAATGATAAATATTTAAAAAAATTAACATTAACATAAAAAATAATACAAATTTGTATGACCACAAAATTTACTATAAGTGAGCTGTAAGTAAGTGATAGCTGAGTTGCGTAAGTCTTTTACGAATTACGGTCCAAACAAACGCCCGTAGTTGTAATTGAATTGTAAGTCATTTATAAATTACGGGCTTTTACGATTTTTACGACAAAACAAACAGCCCCTAAAACTACTTCAATTAATTTTGTTTCTATTAACTAGCCTTAAAAGAAGGAACAAGCTAAGTTTGAGTTGGAATTATGATGACAAGAACAGTAGTGACGGATGCAATAGTCTACGCACGAAGAATTTGACTCTCTACTTCATGTACAAACAAGAATCAATCCAGCTTAGACTATTTATGGCAGACAACTTTGCATGCTTTGCATGCTGGAGAAGCAGTGGCGGATACATGATTTTAAAGACGGGAGTACAAAATAACAGATCGGATGTGTCATTGTTCGTCGACATCTCTTAAAGGAAGTAGAACATTTTTTGAATTAGACTGGGGGCACAACTAAAAAACCGAGAGCATTTTTCGACTGGGACCGGAGTGTTTATCGAACACATGGACTATTGTCCAATGCTCTCACTCTTAAAATATGAAAAATATATAGATGAGGTAGGTCTCAATGCAATAATAAAACCAAATAAGAGTCATAGATGGGTCTCTATTTGAATACATAAATGGAACTTAAAAAATAACACCATTTTTGAGCTTTTATAATTGCACACGTGCAACACACACAACATGTGCCAAAAAAAACTAGTAAAAAACGAGTATAGGGATTTTACCTCTTCACTTCTAGTTTATCTTGTTTACTCAAGAGACAAAATAAATGAGACTCTTACGGTCATATTAATTAATGTCAGTACTTACGAAAATCTATTCTTCATGTTTGTTGATGTCAATACTTTTTCGACAGGTTTCAATGATTTTGGAAAGACAGCTGTAGTTGAATTTTGATTTGATTTGTCATTTATCACTGCAACAAGTTTTTTTTGGGGAATTTGAATTTCAAATTGGTGGACGAGATTGCCTCTTGTAGATGGTTGATAGATGATTGATCTATCAAGAGATTATATGGTAAAAAACAAAAGCTTTGTAATTGTGGTCGATTCAAATAGATGGTGAAACATCCTCCATCCTGTAGTTTTTCCTGTTTTGAGTTTTTCATGTCAACCTTGGTGTGTTCTTCTCTTTTGTGATTACTTATTTATCTACCGATGTGATCTGCATACTCTTTACGATCAAGGGTGTTCCACATTGTACAACAAAATTGTTAGAGGGTTGGAGGGAGTATAGTATTAGTCTCATATCGGCAATACATGACTCAAAGGCAGGCACCATTTGATGTTATTGGCAGACCTAGAAAAATGTCTCAGATGAATTTGATCTCTATGTAAGATTGTAGGTAACTCGAAGATCTTTTCAGTCGTTTTGAATCATCGAATTCCTATAAAAACGAGAGAGAGATGATGCTTTGAAGTCGGATGTATTTTTTACTTTAGGGCTATCGAAAGCCAAGTAGTATGGCTGTCGAAAATTTGAGACAGACCTAGTTTCTGAACGAAGCTGTCGAAGCAAAACTTGAGGCTATCCACAGTAAAACTTGAGCTGTCGAAAGCTCTCTTTCCCTACATATCTCCACGATTTTGAAAAGACAGCTGGAGTTGGATTTTTAGTTGATCTGCCATTATTACTGTAACAGATTTTTAAGGTTTTTGAATTTCAAATTGGTGAACGAGATTGCCTCATATAGATGGTTGATAGGCTATCCACAGCAAAACTTGACCTGTCGAAAGCTCTCTTTCTCTACAAATCTCCACGATTTTGGAAAGACAGCTAGAATTGAATTTTTTAATTGATTTGCCATTATTATTGCAACAGATTTTTAAGGGATTTGAATTTCAAATTGTTGAACGAGATTGCCTCATATAGATGGTTGATCGGTGATTGATCTCTCAAGCGATTATATGGTGAAAATAAAAGCTTTGTAATTGTGGTTGATTAAAATTGATTGTGAAGCCTCCTCTCTCCTGTGGTTTTTTTCTGTCTTAAATTTTTCGCGTAAATCTTGGTGTATTATTCTCTTTTAGGACTGCTTGTTTATCTACCTTTGTGATTCGCGTGCTCTTCACGACCAAGGGTGTTCTGCATAGTACAACAAATTGGTATCAGAGCTCTAGAAGCGATCTTATAGGCGATGGAGTTAAATGATTTAGGGAAGATCTGATCTAGGATTTTTTGATTGGAGATAAATATCTCATCTTTATCTAGTCTAAAGATTCTTTTCTGAAGTTATTGTGGTTTCACTTGCTTGGCGTGGTGAGTAAATGAAAGAAATGACGTCTAATTCGTTTGGCGAGAAAGTCGACGGGGGTGGAGAAACATATCCAACAAATGATTTCACATCATGCTAGAATAGATGTCGTGAAATTTGATGGGAAGAACAATCGGCATTTGGAGAAGTTGGGAGCTGAGAGAAGAGGAAGAAGGAAGAAGAGGAAGAAAAAGAATATAGAAGAGGATAGTTTTTTTTTAGCTATTTTTTGCGTTTGGGTTCGTCAAATTCAGACACAAAATTTAGCTATTTTTTACGTCTGAATTCGCAAAACTAAGATCCAAAAATAACAAACTTACGCCCAGAGGCGGACTCCCATATTGTCCAGTGGGAGTGGATGCCCACATTGAATTTTATAAAATAATAAAATAGTACTACAATTTGTAACTTATTTGCATATAGTTTTTACTTTTAGATTATTTTACTAGCATAAAAATATTTTTTAGATCTAACTCAAGTGGTAACTTATAAATGTAAGTTATTGGAGGTCGCAAGTTCAAGTCTTAGATGAGTGTAATTTTTTTTTATTTTTTAATATCTTCTCATATTACATTTACATCTACACTGAAATTCTTATTACATTTATATTCACACTGAGGGGCTGTTGGGTTACAAGAAAGTGGGCGAAAGTAAGAAAATAGGGAAGTATAATTGCTTACTTCCCTGTCTCTCCAAATAGCGGTAAAGGAAAATAAGAAAACCTTTTTTTTCTTTTTTCTTTTTTCTTTTACACAATAATTTCCTCACATTCAGAGTGCTACAGTTAATTTTGTGGTCATATAAATCTCATTTGTAATAAGTTATAGCACAAAACAGTTAATTTTTTTGATCATGTAAATCTCACTTGCATTCTAATTTCAGTATATTTTTTATTCTTCTTAATTAATTTTTATTTCAATATTATTTTACGGTTAATTTTGTGGTCAACTTTTTCACTTCTACTTTCACATTACCATTCAAATATCAGAAAAGTCAAAACATTTTTCAAATCATATTTCTTAACAATATTTAAATACCGAAAAATTTACTAACCAATTTTAAGTTTCAAAAAAAATTATTACCATCTTCTCAATTTCTTAATTTCTCACTTCCACCTTTGACCAAACAGGCTCTAAAAGTCGACGTGAGCTGCCGGTGATCGATGTTGTAAATAATTTTGAGAAGCTCTTTTTCGTGAAATTAAATATTATAACAAGATATTATTATTATTTGTTTTGAGAAAATGCTCATTAATAACAGCAGCAGGAGCTCGCCTCGATCCTCTCGATCTCAACCCCCCTCCGTCGTCAGTCGTCACCCAAAAAACCAAATTTCCCCCTCTATTATTACAAAAAAAAAAAAAAAAAAAACCCCTCTGCTATAAAACCCCGTCTCCGTTGTTCCTGCTTCAAATCACAGCCTCTCTCTCTCTCTCTCTCTCTCTCTCTCTGAACAAAAAGCAGGGAACGTAAAAAATGGTGGCCAGATCTCCCCCCTCTCACTCACCGGCCGGTGACCACACCGCGCCCCCAACCATTTTCTCCTGCTGCGTCCTGGGGTTTGTCTGAGCTAGGGGGATCTTTCCTCTGCTGCAGCTTTTTCTGCTTTGTCAATTTTTTTTTTTGGCTGAAGGGGTTGAGCGCGGAACAGGATAAGTTAGAAAGAGGGCGGGGGTTACATATGAACAGCAGCAGCACGGCGGCCGCCGCAGGAGTGGGGTACCGGCCGCCGCCGTACACTGCGTCGCAGTGGCAGGAGCTGGAGCACCAAGCGCTCATCTTTAAGTACATGATGGCCGGGGTCCCTGTCCCCCACGAGCTGTTGCTCCCCATTCGGAGGAGCTTGGAAGCGGCCATGGCGTCTCGCTTCTACCATCACCCTGCTCGTAAGAGGAGCCCCAAAGCTTCGATCTTTACGCTTCTGTCTCGTGTTTGATCGATCAATGGCTTGTTTGCATTTGCCAAACTGGGTTTTTTCTGGTGTTTTTGTTTCTATTTTGAGTTTTTGCGATCTGTGTTCTTTAGAGTTTCGGAGATTAATGAGGTTTATATTGGTGAAAAGTTTTCGTATTGTTTTCTCCCCCTTTTGATGGCTCTTGCTTTTGCTCTTTTATTTTTATTATTGATGCTGTTGTTTCTGTTCTATTTTCTATAGATTAAACGATTTTTACTGTTATATTACTTACCTTATTTATCTGTAGGTTAATCTTTGGGGAAGAAATTAACCCCATTTGTAAGTTTTGGAAACGTTTACAAGTTTTCTAGGTAAAAATCATTGCAATCAGTCATGATCATTTGAGGATCAAAGTTGCCATTTTTATTGGACTAGTCTCATCTTCAATGCCATCAATAGATCTAACACTTCTACATAAGATCCCCCAACCGTATGATTAATTTTCCAGGAGAAATTTTTTTTAAAGTTTTCCTCTTTTTTTCGTTCTTTTTTCTTTTTCTTTTTCTTTTTTTTTGTTCTATCAGTGGGTTACTGCTGTCTGTATGGGAAGAAGCTGGACCCGGAGCCGGGGCGGTGCCGGCGGACCGACGGCAAGAAATGGCGGTGCTCGAAGGACGCGTACCCGGACTCAAAGTACTGCGAGCGCCACATGCACCGCGGCCGCAATCGTTCAAGAAAGCCTGTGGAAACTAATATTCAGCAGACCACCACCCTCTCCTCCTCCTCCTCCTCCTCTTCCTCCACTGTCACCGCCCTCGCTCTCACTGCCGGCAGTGCAAGCTCTGGAAGCTTCCAGAACTTTCCGCTCCACTCGGTCACCGGCGTCAGCAGCGCTGCAGGGTCCTCTCAGCCCCACATGGATGCTACCAGTTCCTATGGACTGGGCAGCAGAAATTTCAGGTATCCTCTTTCTTTCTCATGCTCTTTGTCAACTTTTTTATGGACAATGCATTTATACTGATTGGATAAATTTGTGAGGTTATATTAATTTCATTATTGCCCATTTAGGCTAATTCTAATAGTTGAGTAAAGGGGAAAGAAATCAAAGTAATTGGTTTTGTTTTCTGTTGTCAGGTAATTAAGACATAGGAGAATGTTGCATTGCTTTGAAAGGGGAAGCTCTGCAACTATGCACTCTAATTTCCTTTCCCCTTGTAAAATATTTGGGCACATTTCATAGCAAAATTTTCTGGGCACTTCCCCCTTTAAGTTTGTTGCAGTTTCTGTTACTCTGAACTCTGAAGCCTTTTTCTCTTGTAGAATAACAAATCGCCTGTTGCCTGCCTAGAGTTTGCAGTCTGCTACCTGAGATGCTGCTCCTCCTTTTAACTTAGTTGCAGTTTTCTGACAAGGCAGCCATGCACAAAATTGTGCTCTGGTCTAGTTGCAGGCAGTCTGAAATAATAAACAAGTACCTTTTAGGTCTTCTGGGCTTCAGATCTGCTAGTGCTAGCTGCTGTCTTGTTTATAGATGATTTTCCTGTCCTGTGACTTGCCAGAAGTTGTTTTGCCCTGGCTTCTTCTCTTCTCCTCTAGGTCCCTGTTCTTGCAGGAGAGACCAGTTTTCAGATGTTTGATTATCTAAATGCAATTTTTTTTGACATATTTGTCAAAAGATTTAATTGCTTCACAGAAGAATCTTTCTTTAATTTCTTTCCGCGCATGAGACAATGAGTCGAGTGGTGGATTAGTTGTCTGATCTCCTGCTGTTACCTTGCCAAAAGAAGTTAAACAAACAAGTAAATTTGCCAGTTGAAGTTGTAAAGTTTAATAGGTATTTCTATGCTGAAGGAAACTAAAGTAGTTTAAAGTCCTCTGAATATGGAGCTCTTTTTTGAATCTAGTTTATATCTTTTGAGCGTTAACATGCATTCAAATATGCTTTTAAGCTATATTCTGAAAATGTTCCATTGGCATTTTCTAGTCATTGTGATGTTGGCTACTTGATTCTCAACTTCCAATTTAGTCCATTCCAATCTTCATAATCAGACATCAATGTTTCTTTCTTATATCTTGATTTCTGGACATTATGCTCTTTCTTTGTTTTGGTAACTTATAAAAATATTGTGTTAAATTGTTAATGCTTTATTTATTCTATATCTGGAACACACTTAAAGTTCTAACAGGTGTATCCTTGTACTGCATGGTGTTGGATTGAGAGCAGCAGCATAAATTACAACTAGCATCACTTCCTGGAATATTATTATCGTCTTCATTATTTGTTTTGTTTGAGTTCCGGGTCATTGAAGATAAATATCTCCTTGGTGTCAAGCAGTATTCAGAACCAAAATACTAGGATACCCTACACGCAAATAAGCCCATGCTGGTGTTTAACCAATGTTGAGTGATATTTAATGACCGAATTTAGCCTACATTCTTCTCCAGGTTGCTATATTCTTTTTATTGTTTCCTTTTCCCTCACCTTTTCAATAAATTACTCTTGTTTTTTTTCTAATGGTTGAACATATTATAACTTACACAGTGTAATTCAATGACGACAAATCAGCTAATTTTATGCCATTGTTCTTCAAGTGTTCCTAGAACTTTTCTGCGGCATGCAAGCAAACTCCTGGTTTCTAATCTTGTTTAAATGGCCTATGCCAGTATTTATTGGCTGACACTAATTGGAGTACTGCATTTCTTGAATCTCTCTTAAACTCTTATGTCTTTTTTGTTCACTATTCCATTTCATTTGAAGGGTATTACCTGCTTGCATGTTTTCTTGGATGAATATCCTTTTCCAATGTTATTATTCCTCTTCTTATTCCCATTTGGTGCTCATTGGCAAGAACATATTCATCCATAGGTGAAAATTTTAGCATTATGTATTTGTGAATTCTTTACCTTCCAAGTTCCCCAACCCTTCAAGTCCATTATAAGAAAACGAAATAGTTTCTTCAAATTAAGATTAGTTCGGGCTATCATTTTTTCTGAAGTGTTGCCTTCATATGCTAGTTCAGGCTATCATTGTTCAATTAATTTATTATTTGTTGACTTGAAAACATCTGAATTGTTCTTATCGATTTACTGACAGTCTTAGGTCATTCTGGAGCTTGTTTGAGGTATTAATTATCTCTGCTTAAAGACTTAATTTCCATGTGTCTTTAGTTAGAAAAATAACAGGTTACTTATCTATGACACAGCTAACCATTAATAATAGCATGCATTTTTAGATCAAAGGTTGACATTTCTATGTGGTCTTTATATTATATCCCTGACCAAAAATCACAGGTACCCTTATGGAGTTGAAGCTGAGACAGATGAGCGTAGTTTCTTTTCTGAAGCTTCTGAAAGTGCAAGGGGCCTTGGGATGGACGCTTCTCTCAACAGCTCATGGCATCTGATGCCATCTGAGGTCTCCTCTTATCCGATCTCGAATGAGAGCAGCGGGTCTCTTTTGCATAGCAATTACCCTCGGTTCCACCCGGTGCAAGACGTTGCGAAGGTAACCATCAGCTTACTTCCGAAACCTCAGCAGCAACAGCAGCACTCATTCTTTGGAAGTGAGTTTGGTTCCTCAGAGCCTGTGAAGCACGAAGGTCAATCTCTCCGGCCCTTCTTTGACGAATGGCCCAGGACTAGACATTCGTGGTCTGATCTTGACGATGATCATTCCAATCACAGCCCATTCTCCACTACTCAACTCTCGATGTCCATCCCAATGCCCCCCTCTGATTTCTCAACCGACAGTTCCCGATCCCCAAATGGTAAGTCGCGGTTCCAAACATCTTGTAGACTTTCTAGTGGGGCTTACTAATAATAACCAATGCTTCTTCCAATCTTTTTGTTTTGTATCAGATGACTGAAGATCTTGTTCGTGGTCCAACCTCTGCTGCTTGGTGTTCTATAGCTGTAGTTCTTGGATTTGCTCTGTGTTAAGTTTATTTGTTTAACAATTAATCAAAGACTCCTCTGCGATCATTTCAATTGAGCGTGTGCATCATGTATCGATATTGGAAAATAAAAATTTCCATGCCGGTCTTTGTGCAAAGTGTCGTCGCAAACTCTGTTAAAGAGCTGAGACCACCACCTGGGAGATCTCTCAAACACACAGGTATCTCTTATCACTACATCCATGAAGAACTGTGGCCTACCATGTTGCTTTGTTCCTCTCTCTTTATTCTATCTGAAAATGGCATAGTGTGAGCCCAAAATGGAACCGGCAGTAAACCCCACAGAGCATGAAACAGGGAAAAGGTGAGCTGGGTGCCTGAAATTTGAATGAATGAATGGTCCTTTGGGGTCCCATGGCCTCTGCCTTTTTTGCTGTCATGCCCTGTGCATTTTTTTTTTTTTTTTGAATGCAAGTGAAGTGTGTACTGTTGGGAGACAGGGTGAGGGCTGTGGGAAAGTGAGGGAGCTGGGATCAAACGTAGCAGGGCTTGCAATGTTGGCAATTGGGGAGGAGAAATAAATAGAGGGGAAGGTGGGAAAAACAATTTTCTTCTCCTCTAATTATTTGTGATCACACATATTAAGGAAACAAGTTTTGAAGTTTTTACAGAACTCTGTAGGTGCCATGGCCCCCAAACTGCCAGAAGTAAACGATTAATTTGATATATTGTGTGATTGGTTTTATACAAAGATCGTTTCGTTTTAACGATCAGTTTACATAAAGATCTTTTGTCGGCCGTTGAAGCTTCTGTTACTGCTCAACTGAGTAGTTGAGTTACGAGAGGTTTCACTCCAAGATAACGCTACAATTTGGAAGGGAAAGAGAGAAGTGTAAAACACAGCCTCTCTGTTCCTTTTTGCAGTGGGGTTTATGTGTTCCATTGCTTTATGTGTGCCCTGGAGAAAAATGCACTTGTTTATATTAAAAATATGAGGACATAAAAAGGAGAATGCCAATAACAAGGAGCCATACCTACTATATAACGAAAACTTGCATCAATATTGGAGCACTCTAAAATCTAAACAGTACATGCATTGTGCATGCAAAAAAATCAAAATCTAGAAGTATATATAAAGTATATATAGTAAATAAATAATAAATAAAATAAAATAGTTAATCAAAATCGATCGAAGAGAGATTTTTTTTTTTTTCCTCCTCTCGTGACTCTTTCACAAATTTTGTGTGTCAATTCGTCCGTCTTCAACTGAGAGAGAGAGAGAGAGAGAGAGAGAGAGAGAGAGCCCCTCCCCTTCATCCTTCCTCCTCCCTCTCCCTCCACCCGTTTCCCTCCCCTCAACTCTTGTCGTCCACCTCCTCCGTCCTCACATCCTTTCTTTCCTTCGCCCGCTTCCTCTTCCTCCCTGTTCTTCTTCCTCCATCTCCATCTCTGTTGCTCTATCGGTCGGTTCCACCACTCAACGACATACATAATTAATTAATATTGACCGAATGAATGTTTTCTCCTGTGACTTTTCACAAACTTTGTTTGTTTATCTGTCTATCTTTCAAAAGAGAGAGCGAGCGATAACAGTGAGTGAGAGTGTGTGTGAGAGAAAGAGAGCTGCTGACTTCGCCCACTCCCCTCCCCTCTCCTTCTCCCTCCCTTCCCTCCTCCTTCCAACCAAGCCAAAGCCTTCCATCACTTTCTTCTTCCTCCTCCTTTCCTCTTGCCTTCTCCATTCTTTTTCTCTGCCACTATGTCTGTCAGCTTTTACTCGCTGACAGAGCGGTATGCTAGTTAAATTAGAAAATGTTCGACTGATTTTTTGTCGGGATGTCCGTTTCTGTTTTGTGACGAATCCGCTGACGTGTCCGCACAGCAACTCGATTGGGTTTCAACGGGCCTGTTTGGTTAAGGGTGGAAGTGAGGAAGTGAGGAATTGAGGAAGTAGTAATAATTCCCTTGGAACTTGGGAATTGGTTAGTAAGTTTTCCGGTGTTTGGATGTTGTTGGGAAGTGTGATTTGAAAAATATTTTGTCTTTTCCGGTATTTTGATGGTAATGTGAAAATGGAAGTGGAAAAGTTGACCACAAAGTTGACTGTAAAATAATATTAAAATAAAAATTAATTAAGAAAAATAAAAATAGACTGTAATTAGAATGCAAGTGAAATTTACAAGGTCAAAAAATTGACTGTTTTGTGCTACAATTTATTACAAATGTGATTTACATGACCACAAAATTAACTGTAGCACTTTGGAAGTGAGGAAATGATTGTGCAAAAGAGAAAAGATAAAAGGAAAAGAAGTTTTCTTATTTTCTTTTTCCGATATTTGGATAGATAAGAAAGTGAGCAATTATACTTCCCTATTTCTTTACTTCCGCACACTTACTTGCAACCAACAGCCCAACTTGGGCATTTCCTCGAGAGAAGAGAAAAAAACTCTCAATAAAAAAAAGAGAGAGATCCCGTAATAGAGATCCTCAGTCTGAGTCTTAGATCCGATCGGATCGAGGAAGAAGAAGAGAGTGAACCTAATCATGGGATGGGGGTGGAAATTGTACGAGGGGACGGTGGCGGCGGGCTCACTGTCTCTCCTCGGTTGGGCCGGGCTCTGGTTCTTGAACCGGCGGCTGTACAAGGAGTACGAGGAGAAGAGCGCCCTGGTCCAGATCCTCTTTAGCGCCGTCTTCGCCTTTTCCTGCAACCTTTTCCAGCTCGTCCTTTTCGAGATCCTCCCCGTCCTCTCCAAACAGTAACCATACCCCCCCAAACTTTCTTCTTGATTTTTCGGTTTAATTTGGTAAAATTTCAAATTTCTAGGGTTAGCCTTGTGATGCTTATGTGATGCAGTGGGTTCTTGATTCTTAGATTGGTGAAGTCTCTGATTGTTGCGTAAATTGCATGCATTTTGCTTTTAGTTGTGTCCAGTCTAGGTTTGATGTTTTTGTTGGTTTTGATACTGTCAGTTGCTGGTGATAGCTATCGAATTTGTGTGTTGCTGGCTAAGATGGAGAACTCCTTAATCCTTATATAACAGACCTGCAAATGAGTTAATTTGGTTAATAAAAAAGGTTCAATTCTTTTATAATTTAGATTACAATCTGTCAAGTTCAAGGGTTTGGTGCTTGTTTGACTGGTCTAGCGTTTATGCACTGCTGGTTACTTGATTTTGCAATCACTACTAAGAGTAGTTTCAAAATGAGATGTAGCTTGCTAAGCTTGAGCAGAATTGTGTGTGTGTGTGTGTGTTCAGTGCGTTGTTTTAGTTTCATATGCACTAATTCAGTACTCAAGATAGCCGGCTTTTTGGTGCAGGGCAAGATGGATCAATTGGAAGGTCGACCTGTTCTGCTTGATAATGTTGTTGGTTTTCATATTGCCTTACTACCATTGTTATTTGATGCTCCGCAACAGTGGTAAGTTATTTATCATTATTCCATATCCTTTGTTTGTCTAAATTTACTTTATTCCTTCTAGTTTTGTTGAATTCATGTATGCAAAAAATGTTGCAATTATTATTTGCTTGTCTAGATCAGGATGAAATCAAACGGGGACCTGAATTTTCTGTAGTAGATTTTTGTATATTGTCATGTAGTAGCTTTTACTATATTGCTTATATGTGCTTCAGATTGAAAAATAATTATGAATCTTCCTCTGGCTATTTGTAAAGATATAGTAAAAATCATAAATGAAGATGAAAGATGGTAGAACTCTAACTCCTGATGATGTCTCAAGCAACAATCTGATAACTATGCGAAACTTTGAAATGGGAACATTAAGAATACAGTTTAATGGGACTTGTGGAAAGGTGATTGCCAAATAAATCAATGAAATAGGGTAGACTGGGGAAGTGAACTGGTTGGGTGAGCTTACTCTTGCGTTATGTCATGTCGTAGAGATGAATGCAATTCACAATTCAGTGTAGCTGAACTTATCATTTTCCCATTTTTTTAATTATCTTTCCTAATCTAATAGAACTTGTGAAGAGTTGCTCCTTGGTTCCACGAGCTTAAAAGTCTTAACTAAAAGGTAGTTTTCTTTCCCACCAAATGACCTACTGGATTTTATGGCATGTCCCTCACTAGCCGATATTTCTTGGCCGGGAATTATACACTTGACTAGGGGGTTTATTTCAAATTGACAGGCGGCTGTAAACTTCTATTAAATTTTTCTCGGGGCTTTATTGATGTAAATGTGTCATGCCCCGCTTCCCACTAAAGCGAGATAAGCATGTGACTTGGGCCGGCGACACACTCAAAAGAGCATGCAAAGCCTCTAACCTACAAATTATATCCTTTTTTCTCTTTCTATCTGCTGCATATACATATCAAATCCAAATAGAGTACACATACATGAAACAAAACTAATGAAAGATTTATTCGACTAAAAAGGTAATAACTGGTACAAATCTCAATACTAAGAAATGAGTCGAAACTCTCTCTATATTCATACATCTATGAAAGTAATAACTAAAAGCAGTCTCCAAGTCCTCTACTGAGCTCCAGCAGGCTCCTCGTAGTACTCCTCGTTTTCAGTCGATATCTCCACGTACTCTCCG
Source organism: Agave tequilana (assembly GCA_038442645.1). NCBI lineage: Eukaryota > Viridiplantae > Streptophyta > Magnoliopsida > Asparagales > Asparagaceae > Agave > Agave tequilana. Next base: position 17,872 of record JAVJIF010021526.1, read on the forward strand.
TTATCTAGGGTAAGTAAACCCCGGGGAGTCAGAAAACTCCCAACAAGTACAAATAAAGAAAAGAAATGTGCAGTACGTGCAAAGCACGCAGAAGTATATGGTCAAGGAAAGGACATGCAATATGCAGTTACATGATATTTATTTTCATTAACATCATCAAGTATTTGTAGCATAAAGTTATCATTGAAACTAGTCATTCAATATTCAAGTCATGATGATAAACAGGCATTCACAGAAGCATAAGTGCATTTTAGAGCATGAAACGATCAAAATATAGCAACCATCACATAAACAATCAAACAGTAGCAATCATCACAAGAGACACACAATAAGATTAATTGTGAAGATGTTCCTAGGGTTACTAATTAAGTGAGACTACCCTAACTGCCATGTGCAGTAGAACATATCTCATCTTACGCCTACCACACATGTCAATTGGGCCCTAAAACGCGAAAATGACTGTGTCCTCTACCACAGTCTATTCCCGCATATCAATGTATGATTATCGTTGTTTGGAGACTGTTAATGAAAAGCGTTTATGTACCCCAGCAGGAAACCATGCCAGGAATAATATAGTATAGTAGTATATAACTATAATGAGCTCATCAATAACCCATATCACAAAAGTGACGTGCACCATGTAAAATAAACACTATCATACCTTGTGCACATTTAGGGGTACTCAAGGTACACTTTCTCAGTTTTCACCATTAATTTCTTCCATATTAGCCCTATGTCTTGTCATTTTTGCAATCAAATTTTATTATAGAACATGAATATCTTTGCGTGAATCAAGTGCCAAGAATAACCATGCCACCATGTCTTTGTCAAGCTCATATAATCACCATGTACCACTTTCCCAAGTAATTCCAAGTACATGCTTCACGCAAGCATTTATCCATGCTATTTAAACTTTCGTGTTCTTGTTCATATTCATGTTCATGTTTCTATGTCCAAGATGTTCATGTTGTAATTCATATATCATGGTGTCTTTCTATGTGAAAAAGATCAATCATGTCGGTTATTTGTCATCATATAGCAATTTATTCAAGCATGGTTTATACGAGTAATTAACTTGAGGTAACATCAATAACATGCGTGAGAATCTACTATCAAACAATAACTACATGTCACAATTTATCTACCATCAAGCTCATGATTTAAATTTAGAGATTAGAAATCTAATTTAGTAAATATTTTGGTTAGGGTAATCTAACTATCAACTTTTAAATTAGTTTTAGAAAACATTTTATAAAATCAAAACATGTATTGAAAATAATCTTTCATAAATTATTATTACTGTATAAATTAATTTATATAAAATATTATTATAGTAAACATTAGGGGCTTTTCTTTAAAATTGTAAGTAAGGAAAAATGAAAGTATGCTTTTAAACTAGCAAATTGAACTTAATTGATTTTCAAAAAATATCTAAGGACTAAACAATAATATTTTAGGGTTGGAAACAATTTTTAGAAGTTACAAGGGCTAAACAGCAGTTATTCAGGACTGAAACAGAATTCAGGAATATTCAGGGACTAAACAACAATATTTCAGGACTGAAAACAGTTTTTCAGAAGTTACAGGGAGAGTTTTCAAGAGTTATTCAGGACTGAAATAGAATTCAAGAATATCCAGGGACTAATCAGCAATATTTTAGGTCTGAAATAAATTTTCAGAAATTACGGGGCTAAACAGTAATATTTCAGGACTAAACAGAATTTTCAGAATAGTCAGGATCTGGACAAAAATTTTCAGAACTGAATTTTTCCAATAAATTGTTTAAATACGATTTTCTTATAATAAAAAATTACATAAATTGAACTGCAAATGTCCAGTAAAGAAAATATTTCTCATATAACATTGTATTATAATTTCAAGACTTTTCAGGATTTATTATGCACAAATAATTATGCAAAACTATTATGTAAATAAGTCCATCAAAGGTAAAAGGACTAAAACTTAAATCTTGGCTGATTCTTAACATTTTTATTCAAATAATTAAAATTTTACAGATGCCTTGAAAGAGTCAAATCATACGTACATGCATGCATACTCCATAGACGAACACAAGAACATAAAATAAATAGTATAATGCTAAAAATAAGATATTTGCCACTAATTGGCCATAACGAATTCCATATGCATGATTGTGATTTTATCATGGCTGGATGTAATTAGACTAATTAGAAAGATCAGGAAAGAGAATCCTAGATAGACCTGATTTCTATTAGATTAAAATCAAGAAAAAGAATAGGCTCTAGGTACTTGCCTTTTTGATGATCAACTCTAAAAGCTTGATGGGTTAATTTCTATTGTAATTGCCTTCTCCTCCCAACTAGAGTAGATTGTTTTTTTTGATGGATTAATTTCGGATTTGTTTATAGAAGGCCATATAAGATGAGTTTTATCATATTTTTTTAGTGTTTAGGTTAAGTTTAAATTGGGTTTTAGTTAGAATTTAGATATACCCATAAATTTGAATGCTTATTAGTTTGAACTTGATTTGGGGGTGTTTCAGGACAAGGGAGAATTTTGCACGAATTTTAAATGGTTTTTGTTTGTTTTTATTCTTTGGATATTCTTGGATTTAAAGGGATAAGGAATTAAGAAAAAGAATTTTAGTTGAGTTGGTTTTCTTATTAGGTTTAGGTATGAAAATCTAAACCCTATTGGATAGTAAGTTAAGTTATGGGCTTTAGGTCACAATATTTACTATTACAAAAATATGTTTTTCTTATTCCTAATTGTTGCCTTTTCTATTTATTTATTTATATAATGCTTCTTAATATCACCTAGTTTTAGGATATTACAAAATGCCTCATTTAAGGGAAAAAGGGTTAGCAACCGGCTCAGGTTTTCGTAGGTTGCAACGTCGACTACAAGTATAGAGGCCAACTATATGGAAGCAAATGAAGAAAAGACAACAAAGATGTATGTAGTCAAAGTCAATTCATCGAGCAATGTTGTGGAAAATGGAAGCAGAACAAGCTAGGATTTAGGCTTTAGTCGAGCATTTGCGGGCAAAAGCATTGGGGATTTTGAAAAAAAAAGAATAATAGAAAGTAATAAAAATAGAAAATAAAACCAGAGATGAAGAAATTTCATACCAACAAAGCAAATAAAAAAATTACCTCGACAAGAATAATCATCAACATAACAAGGTGATTCATACAATATGAAAATCTTCTAAATCTTGAAGCGGAGGCTGAAGACAATGAAAGCGGGGTCCTCGAGGGATCTTTTTACAACAATGACACCAAGTTAAACATTAAGAGATAAGATCATTATCAATTTTTTTCTTTCTTGAATTTCGAGTCATCTCCTACCTACGTGAAAGATGGTTTATCGTGTTCATGAAGAATAAGCTATGGGAGAATCCCATCAGCTAATTGTTGCTTGAAAGTAATTTGATCTATCGGTATGTCAATAACATCAAGAAGTTGCCTTTCTTTGCGACTGCCGAAAAAATGTTGTAAGCTCCAAAAGACATTTAAATCTCAACTTATTTCATTAATGTCAACATTTCATTAGACCTGACTACTACAAATAAAACTGAAACTGGTCCTAGAGTAAAACAAAATCAGTTCCACCATTTTAAGTTGGATAGTTGGTTTTAGTTGAGCTTGGCTCAACTTTCTCCACAAACTACCACATCAACATAGGCAACATTGCAACACATGCTGGTCGTTTTAGGTTTGAGGTATGATCTTTTCTGTTGCAGTGAGAATAATTTCTCATATAGATCAGCTATATAAAAAATATTCTGCTCATTGAAATACACCTCCTTCAAGTTATCACATATTTCTTCGATAGTTTTGAGAAACATAATACTTGCACTCACTTTTTTATTCATAGTGCTGAGTAGCCTTGTCATCACGCTAAAGTCACTAGCTACCCAATCATCATCAGTAGTAGTACCCTTTTTTGGAGGATCCTCTGCAAGATACTTCAGTTTTTTCTGTTAACCGACAAAGAGATGAAAGGATTGCCCAGAGAAGGTAGTTAGTAACATTGAGGTTTAGATAGTGGCAAAGAACTATTTTAAAGTTATGAAATCGAAAGTATGCTTGATGTCTTCAAAAGACATAGTAGGTAGTAGTTAGGTAAACACAAGTAGGTAGATAGGCAACAATGGCCATAGACAACATCAATAAGAATGTTCAAGCAAGGCAGTAGATAGCAATAGAGAAGATAGATGACCTCAACGAAGTGTGTAGGAGCATCAAGAGGTCATCAATAGGCACGAAAGAGTAGCAGGGGCCTCGACAAGGTCACGATCCTTTAGCAGGGCCTTGTTGAGGTTACATAGGCAGGCAAGCAGAAGAGGTCTTCGAGTGGTGACAAAAGCAAGAAAGGAGATGGGTTGGCGTTCGGGTGACAATGAAGATAGGAGAAGGGCAACGATTAGGTTTTTTTTTTTCCTGTTCACGTGAACAATATTGTCGCGGTACTGTTCATGTGAACAATAACTCTTTTTGTAGATCTTAGGATGAGTTGTGACTAAGGCTAGGGTTTTTGCTCTAATACCATATCCGAATTTAAGAGGAAAATATTTGAGAGAGTTGATGATTCCTCCCTCAGTGCTACTATTTACAGACAATTACAAATACAACTCATAATATGAGTACGACTCCTATATAATATAGAAGCTCTAATAAAATAAAGACCAAAATAAAGACTCCTAATAGTAAACTAACTAATCAAGAGTTTAACACTATTAACTTAATGTAGTAATTGACAAGCAGAGAAACCATGTAAATTAACATAAAAATGCAAGCCTAAAGATTAGAACATATATTAAATTTTTTATTTTAAGGAATAACAATAAATTTATTGAAGATGAATACAAATTAAAGAACTGTCAGATTGTGGAATATATAAATATAGACTTGAAGGTTTGTATAAACATCATAACATTTAAAATTCTATAATCAATACAAATGAACAACATTTTCAAGATTAAAGAAAATTTGCAAAAAATGAAAAAAGTAGTTTCACAAATTATTAAAGTTACTGCAAATTAAGAAAGCTTAGGCTCCATGCAAACTTAAAAAAAATCTAATGCTGCATCTGTACGGAAAACATGCCCAAAAGTGACTAATTACTTTTCTAAATTTTATAATTACTCAATGATTTTATTGTTTTAAAAAGTCTCTAATGCCAAAAATGAAAACCATTTAAACTTCAGATACTGAAAAACATTGAATGATCTGACAATGATACTAATACTGAGATTTCGAATTCGAACTGTGGTCTTAAGTAAGAGAATTCGAAACAAAGGAGGATGAGGAAGATGACTTATCAATTACCCAAAACTAATGGTTTTGTAGAGTATTGAAACTGCATTGTATTACCATTCACAATTCTGGCTTTGGTATTTTCGATAAAGGGGACCGGTGTATTTAGCATGGTAGTTGACCCTATAATAAGTGCTAAGTTTGGGTCAGATCGGGTTACTGAGGGTACAACCTGAACCCAACATGATCTTAAGTCAGGTTATATTTTGCTGATCTGAACCTGACTTGAGATAGAGTATGCTAGCATAACTAGAATCCTTTGATTCCTTTCCATAGTTGATAATATAAGCCTTTTCTCAAACCAAATGAAATAAAATAGATAGTGGCTCTGAATTATTTGTCCCCACAAATTCCTGTTTCAGTTCTATAATGATGCCTATTCTTTCTCTTTAGTATTTTTACCTTTTTGTGGAGCATTCTGACGCGAAGTAAATGGAAAAGGTAGTTTCTCAGTTTGGTGTAAACTATATATAAAGTCCACACAGATTCATAATCTCACATGTTATTTGTCAATGAATATACTAACAAATTCTTTGATTTCTTCTTCTTGATGTAAGAATGACAGAATTTTCCTCTGAATCTAGGTGTGAGAAGAGAACGAGCTGCGCTTGGAGCAACCTTATTCTTGTTATCATTTCTTTATGGTTTTTGGCGACTGGGAGTTCATTTTCCTATGCCTTCTCCAGACAAAGGTTTTTAATATATCTCTTTTGTTTCATCTTTACATGAATATCATGACAGTGACAAAAAAAACCTAAGTTAGGAGCCCAAGATTTATATTGGACCCGGTCATAAATGGCTGAAAGACTTGCGTTTTACCAAAGTCCATAAGCACTCCACCTACTACACTAGTGGGTGTGAAATGCTTATGATTGATTTCAAATGTTTCACATTATAAGCTCTTTATTTTAGGTTTGGGATCCTAGACTTTTACTAAGGTTTTGTTGCCATTTACTTCCCGTAGGCCTTTGGTCTTGGCCTTATAATGTATTGTGCCTTTCTTCCTCTATAGTCTTGACCTTTTGACCTCTGCAAACATTCCTAGGACTAGCATTTGCGTGGTTTGGTTCTAAAACAAATCATGTACAATCAGTACATTTTGCCCATGTTGCAGTAGTCTGATTTTTCTGCCTATGTAATTCCTCTCTGATTCTCGAGTTTTGGCTTACTAGTAGTTCTAACTCCTTGACATTGATGTTCTGACATTTTAACTTCATATATGTGCGTGTGTGCATCTATATGGAGATCCCCTCTTTTCCTTATTATTTTTTCTTCTCGGCAATGATATTTTTCAAGTTTCCTCTTTGGATTCCGTATTATGCATATGTTGTGCAGTGGTTGGATTCTGATATTTGCCACATATAACATATATTGTCCAATGGTCAAAGTAACATCTTAGTGCAGTTTGTGTTATTGTTATGCTATCACGATGACACATCTACAATAGACGACATGTTTCAATCTTCTCGAGGAGAGCTCCTTCGATGTTTTGTTCTTTTCCTTTGAACTACTAGTTTGGTGCAGTGCATCCCATTTGCTCTGGAATTTTTTCAATCTTAAATCTTATGTAAATACCTATCGCTTCAAAATCTTCATTCAGTTGGCATTGCTGTGCCTCCTTATTGTTGCATATTTTATTTTCTATACCAGCAAATTTCATATAATTTATTCCAACTCTGAACTTATGGCCTAATTTGCATTTTAGGGTTCTTCACTATAACTCAATTAGTCAGCAGAATTGGTGTGATTGGCGTGACCGTTATGGCTGTGCTCTCTGGCTTTGGAGCTGTTAATCTGCCTTACAGTTACTTGTCTCTTTTCATCAGGTTACTTTATGTTAATATCATGTCTGGTAGCACTTATAGTTTCTTGGGATGAAGTATGATTTTGTCCAGTCTACTTTGGATATAAGTATCTCTTTCTATGATTCAAGTTAAACTGTTAAAGATAACATGCATCATTCAGATAGAAGGATTGTTGGGTGTTTTTTAAAGGTCTTGTTTTTTTTAGTAGGTAAAACACTATCTTTTAGTTTATGATCTTTAGTTTTATCATGCTTGTTATATTGAAAGACAAAATACCAACTTCACCTAGTTATTAAACACGTCCTTCTCAGTGTGATGTTTATAGAACTAACATTTTGAAACTGCACTCTATACTTTTAATAGGAAAAGCTTCTCATTTCCCCCTTATCAAGTTCTTTGACAGTTTAGGAGGGTGGGTAGTATAAAGATGCCTATTTAACTATTTGATTCTAAGGCTGCTACTGTATGGGTTCTTGTTCTGATATATTGGATATAATAATGAGGATATTGATGTTCCTAAATACCAACTACAGACAACCAGAAGAAAAAGTATAAAATCTAAAGACCAATGAAGACCACAATCTCATGTTATTATAGGAAGGTACTGCAGGTATTGGGGTTGGGAGATTGATGCTCAGTTAGAAACCTTACCATTATATATGATGGGAGATTTTAGCTATTTCATTTGTCATCGTTGTACAATCTATGTCCTTTCTAATCAAAATTGGGTCATGTATAGAGCGAACTCTGTAGTTAGAGAGCTTCAGAGAAGCTTCTATGAAATTTTTATGAGTGGAATTCATCTTGTCTTCAACCCTTTTTTGGTGCCAAGTTCCTGGCTGCAGAGACTTTAGCAAAGATAGGTGCTTGTTTCACCAGTTGACGAGTAGAGAATCATACTTCATTTTAAGCTCATGACTGGACGACTCTTCAAAATTTTCTTCAGACTAGGAAAAAAGTGTAGAAGAGGGGAGAAAAATGATAAATTTGCTGGAGGAAATCACATTCATGATTCATGTGGAAGGCATGATGTAACTCAGGATCCATACAAACAAAAATACTTTTCCATTTGCTGTTCGCGTGGATGGAAAATTTTGATTGAATGAAAGCATATTAGTTCTGATTGGTTTAATAAATACATAATGATAAATATTTAATAGTGTTAGCGGACACTTGAATTTTATGGGAAGTAACCACTCGGGAGTGAGAGGCTACATAGCTAAATTACTATTTATGGGTTGGCTCGGATATAGAAAGCCAATGGATTTTTTTGGGTATCTGCATTGGTCTACAGACACACAACATGGCTTAATCAAGATAATTACCGTCATTACTTTCAGGAGCGGACTCAATGTGTTAAAGGTGATTGAAAGCATCTTATCTGTAGATTAGAGGCCTCTTGAGATTTTCGTATTAGCTGGTAAGCAGTGAGCATAGGCCAGTGGCAATGCTAGTAATGCATTTAATGGTGATGCTTACTACAATTGCTGCATTGCAGAAATGTGCCCATGCGCTTGCAGTTGCTAAAGGATCTTTGATATTCGCTAGAAAGCATTGAGCATAGGCCAGCAACAATGCTAGTAATGCACTTGCATCGTGATGCTAACTTTGGTTGACACATTGCATTATGTGCCAAGTCCTATGTTGCTTCAGGATCCTCTATGCAACACGACATCAGCAAACATCTGGAGAATGCACAATGATAAGATGTATTGCTGGTGGGAGTCCGAGGTGTATGTTGGCCTGGTCAAGTTTTCTACTTTTTGTTGTAGCTGAAGTTTTTGAGCTGGATCAATCAGAAACAAAGCCTACAAATTGGGTCTTGGTTCTATTTTGGGTAGTCAATACTTGCCATTGAGGAAGCATAATCAAAAATAAGGGGAAAAGGGAGTGAATAATTGGAGCTGGCTGTCACAAAAGATAAGCCGGAAGTAGAGTGGAAAGGAAGGCAGAAAGAGGCACACTTATATTCTGGAAGGCTACCATTTCCATTCAGCGGCTGCTGACTCCATTCATTTGCTGGGGTCCAAGTCTGCTGCCTCATGCCTCACCCTCTGTCGTCAGCCCTTGAATTAGAGTTCAGCAGCTTGATGGTTAGAGTCTGTGCAAAATGCTACAGCGGGGTGTGCTTATCAAGACGGATTGACTCAAGGGTTGGGTTGCTGAAGTTGGATAGGTCTGACCCAACCCTATTGGATGGAATTGGTCCAAGACTGGTCAGACTGGTTTTTTTTTTTTTTTTTTTTTTGATACATAGGCCCCGTAACCGGGACTTGAATTTGGGACCCCCTGCAACCCACTCCCACCCCTTTACGGTTGAGGCCCAGACTTCACTGGCACCAGTTGGTAGTTAATATCAGTGAATATCAGTGACTTTGCTAGCGGCGGTGATCAAACGTGCCACTTCTCCTTCTTGTCAGATTTTTTTTTTACTTATTTTCCCCCGACGACTATTTCATTTTTTCTTTCTTTATTTTTTTTCTTTTTTCCCCTTGTTTTTAACTTGTTCTGATTTTTTTCTGCATGCTCCCATATTTTCTTCTCCTTTTTTTGTCAGTTTTTTCTTTTTTCTTCTTTATGTTTCATTGATTTTTTTTTTTTTTACATATTTAATCATCTCTACTCTATTTTAAAATGAAAATAGCTATATTTTATATTGTACCTTATATTAAATAAATAGATATCAAGTTGGTCTAGATATATTTTTCAGATATAAATATAAACTAGATTTCCATATCTAATTAGGAATAAGTTTCATTAAAAAATAAAAACCTTCACATGCATGGAACATGCCCAAAACTTCTCCCTAAAATACTTAAAATTGATTTAGCCTCTATTGGTCATTGATTATTCATAAACATACTTTGATCCGATTTTCTTTTTCTTTTTTTTTTTTTGGGGTAAAATCACTCCCAACACTTGAGTGAAATTAAGGAAAACCCCAACCATGATTTCAAATGTACTCTTCTTATAAGAATTGTGCTTTAGAATAACAAAAGTGGGGACCAAAAACCACTGCTCTATGTCAGTGACAACGTTACCCCCTCAACAAATAAACACACAAGTGGGGACCATAATACAGTCAAGGTTCTTACAAAACTAGGCAATACAAAATTCATATAGACAGTGCTGCAATTAAATAAACGTGCACACATGAATTCAGACATTCATAAACAATTAGACACGCTTAAGCAGTGGCATCCACTATGAATAAACATGCACATAAGTTAATAGACATGCACCCAAGAGCAAAAATATTCACAATCAACTATATTAAGTGTCAACACCATGTGCAAACCCTAATATCCATGATCTAACATTTTCTTACTCATATTCAACATAGGGAAAAATAATAAATACCCATTTTTTTGTCACATTTATTTTTATACCTTGTAGTTTCAAAATTTACCTTTATACCCAAAATACTGAAAATAAATCAAAAGGTTACCCATTTGTATAATAACCTTATGAAATAAACACAAATTACTATTTTGCCCTTGGGTATAAAAATAATTCAGAAAACTAATTGGGTATACAAATAAATTATAATGAAAAAATAACAAAATAATTTTCAAACTATTTTTTTTATTGATATAATTTTCTTAATACAGAATACTCTTTATTATTTATTATATTCATTTCTTCATTTTTTATTTTACCTTTTATTATTTTATGGTTTATATATTTATTTTATATTTTATAATAAAATAATAAAGAAAAAGTCGCCTCAATGGTTTAAGCAAATATGCTATAGTTTGCAAAAAACTGCTATAAATGAATGGAATATACTATAAAGAACATAACTTTTCTATACTTGTAATAAATATTCTATAGTTCAAACAAACATACTATAACCAGTAAAAAATGCTATGAGTTTCTAAAGCATGCAATTTTTTTCAAATTTTTTTATATTTCTAATAGCACGTGATTCTAACATATAGATCTTGCAATAGGAATTACACCATCACACATCTACAATATACAAATGAATATAATACATGATTACTCCAAAAAAAATTACATTCAAATAGTAAAAATATTATTACAAACAAATAGCCTCTCTTAACATCTTTTCTCTTGTTGAATTAAAAGTCATTTGGTTCTATGCCTCCTCAAGCGCTTTAGGCTCATAAAAATTTTAAGCTTGAAAAAAAAGGTTACCCATATAAAAATTAATATAAATTTAGAGAAATATAACAATAAGAAATACAGAGTAAAAGAAAATTATACATAGTGGAAAAAGAACACTATATTTAACACAATTATACTGTAATTACTAAAAAAGACATGACAGAAGAATATTACATATCAATACTTGGTCAATTTAATGTCACTGTAAGGAGATAAGCAAGTCTTCAGATTTCATAGCATATTTAGTAAAATTTATAGTAGAACTCAACCAGCTATAGCATATTTCTTATATAAACAGATATTTAACAAGCATCATAGTATCCTTTTGTGTACTATAGCATATTATTTTAAAATATAGATCTGTTCACCAAATTATAGCAGAATTTCTTGAAATATAGAACAATTACATTATTTATAGGCATTTATACACAATCATAATATGTCTAGTAAATTAATAACATATTATTTCCAGATCTAGCATTATGTTTAGCTTTTTTATCTGATTTGTCCAAAATTTTAGTACGTGCCAAAACCTTCATTAAAACATTTAATTTTGTCCAAATTCATCTATCTTAAATCCACAATTTTATAAACTTTCCTGTCAAATAAAGAGCAATTCCTCATCTTTATTTTACATTCCCCACACCCTTATAAAATTTTTCATACATAAATTAAGAGGGCAAGAAAAAATTACTACACAGATCCCACCTAAAATTGCCAATTTCTACAATTACAAAAAATTACTTGGCAACAAATCAGCAAGAAAAGAATTTTAGATCTTGCTACCCATTGTTCGTCCTTAACCAATGGCATACTCCAGGCTCCAATGACACTAGCCATCTCGACCATGCCTTTCTGCCAACTCCTTTGCAATTCAAGAAATCCTTTAACTCCAACTCTTCCCCAATCGCTAATTCCTACTCCATAGCCTTGCCCTTCGGCATCATCCCTGAGCTCGATAGCCACAACCTAACGCTGTCCTCCACTTTCCTCACCTCCAACCAACTCCTCTCCAAACCAACGAACCCCAATTTCAATCTCCTTAAGCAATAGCCCAGATGGAAACCCATCACTTAGATCAAAGCTTTGCCCCTTGTTGCCCCACATCCTCTGCCCCTCGTTTTTGATCCAATCAAAATCCTCCTTTTCCTCGATCGTTCGCCCACCCGAGTCGGCAATGAAGAGCCTTGAAATCGCCCGTGGCCGTTGCTCTCACTCGTCTCACTCGATCAGAGAGATTGGAAAAGAAAAGCGTAACCAATCGATTAATCTATGTTGAGGGAAGGATTGGTATTTTTGAAGAAAACATTGATGCGGAAATCAAAACACCAAGATCATGGCGTATCTATCATCGTTGAGAAGACGCGCCAACTCAACATTGATCTAGTAGTTCTACTAGTATTAGGAATCTAGTATTACTAGTTTTTTATTTTTTGTACTTTTGATTTTTAGTAATTAGAATTGTAGTAGGATTAGTAGTTTTCTTTTCATGTAATTTTTTCTTTATTTTAGACTTTTGATTTCTTTTAGGAGTTTGATTATGTAATCCAAATAGGAGTAGGAGAGTATAATTTTGTAGCATATATAAAGACCCTCATGTATTCACTTTTTCAACAATCAATGAAAGCTTTTACTCTCAATTGAGTTTAATTTGGATTCTTCAATCCTCTTCTTTAACTGTGATGGGATTCGACCTGATCCCGACTCCGGAGCCCGCAATTTCGGTTCCGGGGTCGGAGGAACTGGAACCGGACCAAGGCCGGCCTGTTCCGGTTTCGGAATCAGACTGGTTCCTGTTCATTTTTCTCTTAAACACTAATCTACTAAACAATATTAATATATATAACTGAACACTCTAACAAAAATGCCTATTTGCTCAGTTGGTTAGAGCGTCGTGCTAATTACCCGGAGGTCGCGGGTTCAAAACTTTCAAGGGGCAAAAAAATATTTTTTTTAAAAATTAGGCCAGGCGCTTGGCCCCATGGGCTCATGGTCTGGCCCTAGCGGTTTGGCCTGCCTGTCGGCTGTGTAGCCTGGGCACGAATACAGGTGTCCGATACGACACGAACACGAGACACGACAAAAATTAAAAAAAAAGGATACGAGGACACGACAAGCAATATTTTATTATTATTGCATATAGATAAATCTCCTCCCTCTGTTCTTATTTTTTCAATTTTCTCTCATACTTTCAAAGAGGTGCATTGTCTTCTACTTTTTCATTAGTACTTTCCGAAGTAGACTTTTTTATACAACTCTACATATGTGAGTCGAATAATGAATAATCAAACTTGTCAAAAAATAATCAAATATGAATAATTAGTTTTATTAAAGGTAAGATGGAAAACAAAATAAAATCTAAATAATGTAAATCTATAGAATATATAAAAGTAACAAACAAAACAAAAAGACCTCACCTAGTTGTGATGAGTGTAAATTCTATTAACATATTTGGTTATGTCAACAATATTTTTTTCATATTTATTTAAGCGACATAAGACTTTTAGATATTTAATACATGATCTTTTAATTTTATTTATTACGGACACAACATTAGACATGGTGCTGACACGTGATTTTATGGTTGTTTAAAATCTGACATGGCATCGGAGACAATACGTGTCAGGTAAGTGTCTTGCAAGTGTCGGTGTTCGACACGTGTCCGACACAGACACGACACCCATTTTGAAGTGATCGTGCTTCATAGCCTGCCGGCATGTCCATGTCAAGCACAGGAATAAAAAAAAAATTTCGGTTCCGAACCGTGAACTACCGGTTTAGAACCGGAACCGGCGGTTCACTGTTCTGAACTTTAGAAACCGAAATTGGCCGCGGTTTACGGTTTTGAACTTCAGAAACCCGGAACCGGCCTCAGAGGCGGTCGCTTCTTGTTCGGTTTGGAACTGCGTAACTGGTGGTGGGGTCGGCTCCGGTTTCGGCCAACCGTTTCCCGGTTAGGTTTGGCGGTTCGAACTGAACCAAGGTCGGGTCTAAGTGGAATGCCTTATTAGACTCAATTAGTAGTGGGATGCTCTGATTAATTTTACTTTTATTCCCTCTCTATCTCCCTTCAATTTTTCTCTTTTTCAAATAAATCTTCGTCGCTACTTCTCAGCACAAGTCACCAATTACTTGTTGATTTTCACACGACCATAAATTTGGCCGAGGCCAGATCTGTGCCTTGTTCAGGAGCACACAAACACTGGTCCAGATTAGTCTGCAACCTGCCTGAGTGCTCCCGCCCATCATCAGCCAGCCAACAATGCCAGTATGCCCACCAAAAGTAAGCCCTTGATGTCTGCACGTGCAACAACCAATAAATAATTCAAGTGCACAAGTTCCTTTACAAAGAAGCTACAATCACTCTGCAAACTGAAATTTTATTCACGGACATTTAAGATACAATTTCAATTTGTCATTTATTTATTAGTCAAGATACATCTTCAGCCTATTATTTCTATTGATCAATTGTCTACAAATACTGCGAGTGTGTGATTTTTCTTCGGCCGTGTAGTTGATTGACTTCTTTATTGTGTGAAGAACTTGATTTCCTGCATAAACAATAGTTTCTAATTAGTTCTTTAAGCATTGAAATCGATTAAGCACTAGCATCATCAATATAGCATAACCTGATATTATCTATTTTAATTCAATTCCTGTCAACAATCTTTCTTATTGGTGAAGCGTATCTTTTGAGTTATTTTATCTTTTGCTTTCGCTCACGTACACATTTCACATCAGAGCACGGTTAGGGTAGGATTTGCATTTTAAGTCACGTTCATTTACTTTCTTGCACTTAGTTTAGATTTTATTCAAAATAAAATAAAAAAATTAAAATTCAAAAAAGCCAAAAAAAGTTTCTTTCGCTTCACATCTTTTAGGTACTTGTTAGAAAACTTACCGCTTTCTTGCATTTTAAAAAAATAAAAATAAAAATAAAAATTGTATAAAGGAATTCTCACACCACCACTATGGATGTACTGACTTTTGATGGTTGTTTGGATTATTCTGGTTATTTAAAGGATCCTCAAGTTTTTCTAAATTGGCTACAAAGTATGAATATGTAGTTCTCTATCTGAAACTGACCGGACAAGCTAGCCAATACTGAACAAATTTGAAAAGAGACAGGAAAGCCCAACTTCGTCAACCGATTGACACATGTGATAGGATAAAAGAAGAGTTAGAAACCAAGTATGTGTCACCAGATTTCTACGAGTTTAGACCTTCCCCATGTGTTCAACTTCATAGGTCTAAAACCATTGTACCCCCCTTAGGCATGATATTATGGACCCCCAGGCATGATATTAAGGACCACCGAAACAAAGGCACCAAAAAAAGTCTTCCCCCGTTAATTGCGATAATTGTCGAGGTTATGGACATAGAGTTGACACTTGTGCCAATCTCTTTAGGGTTGTCATTATAGACAAAGTTCCCACTGCAACCTCTAAGTTGTATAACACTATTCCTCCGGTAGTCACTTCCGTGCTAAAGTAGTTTAGTGATGTCTCAAAGGAGTTTCAAGACAAACCACCACTGATATGTGACACCCAACCCGAGATTGAATATGATTTCGAAGAGTTTGCATATCACCCAAACATAAATTCTGATTTCGATGAAGACGTAGATGATGACTTCGCCAACAACCAAGTCGATGAAGAACTAGGTGATGACATCGTAGAGTCTAGCATCTTGATTTCCCCGAAGTCACCCAGTGATTACGGAACTTGTTGACATCTTCCTAAAGATATTATACACAATGATATTAGTCAAACACTTTCGAGTCATTTGTTCATTGTTAGCATTGTCTTTTCACAAGAAGGCTACAAGAACTGTAGAGTTATTGTGGACAATAGAAGCTGCACCAATGCAATATTCTTTGAAGTATTCGAAAATAATAAATTAAAATCGTTACCCCACTTTCACCTGTTTAGGGTACCATGGTTCAAGTCCACAACCATAGGAGTTCCACAATCGTATCTAGTCCCGATTGATTTTTATCTCACCTTTGGAGAACCATGTGACATATGTTAGGTACTAAGTCTAAGTTCTCCACTGCCTTCCTACCTCACACCGATTGTCAAATCAATGTTGTCCATGAGTCTGTATTATCATCTTTTGCATCATATGTGCACGTGGAATCACATCACAAATTACACAAGGAAATCACAAATAAAACTGTTCAAAACAACATTCACTATAAGATTCGAATTGACAATAAGAAATAGTTTAAAACTTTTAATGTTGAAGATGTTATTTTACAGGCTTGTAGTATTGATCCATTTTAAATCTTGAAGAAACTAAGTTGTAATGTCTATGTTATAGATTTTGGTATCAGTTCTATTTCAATATTGAAGATCTAGTAGATTACAAAAGTTTTGATTTTAACCATAACAACTTCCTTATTGATGAACCATCCCATGAGCCTATTTTTGATAGACCATCCATTCCATTAATTTCAAATATTTTATCTAACACAATTGATTATATTGATAAATTTTGGATGATGAAATTATCATGACTCGTAAGTATTTGGTTCGATGAAAAAGAAGAGCACCAATTAATGGCATGTAGAAAGACCAAAGTGCACTACAACAGATTGATTCCGACACTTTAGAAGATGAATTCACTTTTATTTTGGACTCGAAGGGGTTGAGCTCTCTTCAATACGAGGGGAATGATGCGGAAATCAAAACACTAAGATCATGGCGTATATCATCATTGGAGAAGACGCGCCAACTCAACATGGATCCAGTAGTTCTACTAGTATTAGGATTACTAATTTCTATTTTTTTACTTCTGATTTTTAGTAAATAGAATTGTAGTAGGATTAGTAGTTTTTTTTCATGTAAAATTTTCTTTATTTTAGTTGATTTCTTTTAAGAGTTTAATTATGTAATCCAAATAAAAGTAGGAGAGTACAATTTTGTAGCCTATATAAAGGCTCCATGTATTCACTTCTTCAGCAATCGGTGAAATCTTTTACTCTCAATTGAGTTTAATTTGAATTCTTCAATCATCTTATCTAATTATGGTCGGATGCCCTATTAGACTCAATTAGTGTGATGCTCTAATTGATTTATCTCTCTATTCTCTCTTTATCTCTCCTTCAAATTTTTTCGTCTCAAATAAATCTTTGTCGCTACTTAGCACAAGTCACCGATTGCCTATTGATTTTTACACAGTCACAAATTTGGCCGAGCCCAGATCTGTGCCTTGTTCATGAGTACACAAGCACTGGTCCGCAATATGCTCAAGTGCTCCCGCCTATCATCAGCCAGCCAACAGTGCCAGCATGTTCATCCATGGTTCAAAAACTCGGCCGTTCCGAGACCGGTCCACGAGTCAACCTATTGCATTGTTTTGTTTGACTCGGGGCCGAGTCGGCCCCGAGTCGAGGCCGAGGCAAGCCAAAATTTCATATAATTAATTTCATATAATTTAAATATTTACTAACAAGGTAGATCTAATATTTATTTTTGTGAAAAAGTAGTTAATTTAGATTTAATTAATTTCATATTTTTTTTAAATTATGTATTTATTTTGATATTTTAATAACATGACGCATGTATGTATGCATTATCTTCATGTTTAGTGTCCTAAGTGATATATTTTGAACATGTTATACGTCAATTTTGATGTCTACATTTTTTTAAAGATCTGTTGGTGATTTTTCAGCATTTTTGAGCCCTCTATGTAGCGTTTCGTGCGTCTCACACGAGTCGGGGCCGCGACGCCGCGACCGACGTGGAACGGCGCCCGCCGAGTTGGCTACCGAGACCGCGATTTTGAACCATGTGCCTACCAAAAGCAAGCCTTTGATGTCTGCACATGTAATAACCAATAAGTAATTCAAGTGCACAAGTTCTTCTACAAAGAAGCTGCTACAATCACTGCAAATTGAAATTTTATTCACGGACATCTAAGGTATAATTTCAATTTCTAGTTCTTTATTTATTAGTCAAGATACATATCCAGTCTATTATCTCTATTGATCCATTATCCACAAATACTGTGAATGAGTGATTCTGCTTCAACCCTAGATTTGCTTGACTTCTTTATTGTGTGAAGAACTTGATTTCCTACGTAAACAATAGTTTCTAGTTTCTAATTAGTTTTTTAAGCATTGAAATCGATTAAGCACTAGCATGATCAACATAGCATAACATGATATTATCTATTTTAATTCAATTCCTACCAACGATCTTTCTTGTTGGTGAAGCGTATCTTTCGAGTTATTCTATCTTTTGCTTCTACCCACGAATACGTTTCACATCAAACGTACACAAAACTGCAGACATATAGGAAATCAAATACATGGATTTAAAAATAAATGTGTCCCATTTTTTGGTTATATCCATGATTTTAAAAACTATTGTGTATAAAATTAAATCATGAAAAATAATTGGGTGTTTAATTATTTTAATATGGGAACTCCCAATAAAAAAGGTCATCCGCTATCAATTACTAACTAAGATCATCCCAATTTTCAAAATTTTGGAACCGATTATAAAATATGCATTAAAATTGAGAGGAAAGAACGCCGATTGTACGGACTTACCTCACTTGAGGGAGCAGAATAGAAACTTTCCCAAATACCTTAGCTTCTCAACCTTAAACCACTGAAAATGCAATTCCTTCTAGAATTTTGTCCACGACCACCTAATAATATTGGTGTATGATATACCCGTATATACACAAATATAGGGCTAAGTCCTAATAGAAATAGGAATACATATATGAATACAACTAGGTATATCTATATTTAACAACCCCCAGACTCATGGTGGATGAAAGTCTGAGAGTTTGGACAAGAAATATCGAAACTGAGGAATAATTTGAGCCTCAGTGAAAACATCCGCCACTTGCTCTTTGGTAGAAATATAAGGACGAGCTATTTTATTAGCAGTGTATTCTTGACGAGTCAGATGGGAATTTACCTCGATAGTTCGCTCATGGAGCACAGAATTAGTGGCAATTGAGCACTCTTATTGTCACCATATAAGTTGATGCGAGACAGAATAATAACTCCCATATCATGTAATATACGAGACAACCATTTTAACTCCATGAAAGTGTCGACCATCGCTCGATATTCTGACTCGGTGCTAGAGCGAGAGACAGTGTGTCTTGATGCTTACTATGCCAAGAGATAAGTGAGGACCCTAGAAAATATAGAAACCCAATGGTGGAAGTAAAGACATGTATCTGGATTGTTCGCCCAACCAACATCTGAATAAGCTCGAAGAGTAAGTGGAGAATTAATAACTTGCTAGTCACGATGGATTGCCATGCCAATCAAACCACTAATAATTTACTGCTCGCTCTCTATCATCTGTTTAAGATATCTCTTACATTGTTACACATTCTTCATGGTTTGTGATTGTTTATTATGAGTTCGCTAATTTTTGCTTAAGATAACTCTAGGCCAAAAAGAACCCCAATATTGTAAGAGATGCAAGATAATCCGAATCTTTACAATATAATATTTGTATAAAGATATGTCTGTAACTAGGTGGATATGGAGTTTCATGTAGTTATAAGGGACCGAGGAAACTTTTTGTTCAGTGTACGTTGTAAAATAGGTGTCAAACCAGATTGTAATCAATACTTGTTTCAATAAAATTTGGCCTTCAAAGTTTATCTTTCTCTTCCTCTCTTGCTTTTGAATTTAAAAGGATAAATTGTGAAGTGAACGATCGAACAACAGAAGTCTATTTCACTGAAGCTTTTTCCATTCATTCATAATCAGCATTGTTTAGAGATGTGGGTCTTGAATCTTTCAAATACATATTTGATAACATTGAAATAGTACAAGCAACAAAAAGAAGACTATCCACTTTGTTGTGAGTTCTTTTCGCTTTCAGATTCTCTGTCTCAATCTTCAGGTGAGTATTCTCAAATTTTAGCCGGTTTATTTCTCTATTCTTCTTCTCAAGCTCCCTGCTCACTACCTCATTCTTTTATCTTTCTTTGGGATTGTCTTCAACCATATTGTGAGCCAATTCCTCCTCTAAAACTCTGTTCCTTTGCAATGTGAAGTTGAAAGCCTAACAAACCCGAAGAGAGCTCTGGACAAATGCCATCTCCAATACGGACAATTCCTTGTCTTGCAGGTGAAGAAGCTTGGTTAGGGTTTACGGTCGTCTAAGAAGTCCGCAACATAGCATGCTTCATGTAATCACGTTTCAGCACTTCTATGTGCTCATTAGGAAGAGTGGAACCCTAAAAGTAGATGTGCTGGAAAAAATTGAAAAAGAGGACTCCATGGAGATAGGGGAAGATGGGTTAGATGAGAATGGGGAGAGGTGGTTACAAATAGCCCTTATACATAAATAAGGCCAAAGGAGTCATTGCTCAAATCACTATAATGGCTCAAAAGTGAGTGCCAAAATTAGCTAACTCATCATTAACAATCACAAACCATCAACAATGTGTGAGAGATACCTTAAGGAGATGATAGCGAGCATCAAACCTTTAAGAAGGCAGAACACCTAAAACAAAGGAAAAAAAAAAGAAAACTAAAAATTGGGAGAAAAAACTCCATAGATAAGGAGAAAGGAAGAAGGAAGAGAAAATAGGCTTTTGACTGGCCAATTGGAGCCCAAGGATGGAAAGATGGCATGGTTTTTATTTTCCTCTTGAGAGAGTTTTTCTTGTTGTTAACTCTTTCTGGAAGTTGTTGTTAAGAATTTAATTATTGCAAGTGAATAAGTGATGGAAAGCACCAGTTTCTTCTTCATCAACGTTTCTTGCACCCACGTTTATCCCATTATATAGAAGAAATTTTTCTCATGCTTTTAAACTTCTATGTTATAACATAAATCTAAGATAAGTTTATGCTTTGATGTTTCTAGTTCATCAAAGGTAAAAATAGTCACCAAGTCCTGCATGTGGTAGAAAATAAAATTAAAGGATAAAAGGCAATGGTGAATGCTATCTCTACTTCTCTGCTTTATACATAATACCAGAGACATATTTACCTTTTTTTTTCATTTTAATGTAAAATGAGTGCATTTACATCATTCGTTCACAATAACCATGAAGATAGTTCTCATTATGAATCTATATAAAGTGATGTAATAATCAAGGAGAAATTGTGGGCCCTATATGCCTAGCTCTCTATTGTATTGCTTTACAAATAAATTTATATTAAATGACTATCTTACATTATAGACTGAAAGTCATTGCAATTTAATATTCTTAAAAGTAAGGTTAACGATTTGCTTCCTTAATCTAAAGAATTTAAAATAAAAATAACAAAAACAGAACATATCAAAATCAAATTTAACTTTAGTAAAATTGTGAGAAGGATTGAACATATGGTACAAATAGATGGTCAAGAAATACCTTGAAGTTTCCAGTACCGCTATTTAAGATCCATCATTCATCAAGACGTTGAGATAAAGGAAGATATGGTTCACAGAATCAAAGTGGGTTGTTTAAAGTGTGAGAAATGCTTATGTAGTTTTATGTGATTATAAAATACCCATGAAAATGGAGGGAAATTCTTTAGGCCGGTTATAAGATCTGCAATGCTCTATGGATTAGAATGTTGTGTAGTTGAGAAACATACCCAAACAATGAGTGGTAGAAATGAGAATGCTAAGATGGATCAGTATTCTGAGTTGGACGAGTGGCAGTAATTGTGGAACAAATTGCTGCTCTTGAGGATGAGATGAGGGAGAACCAGTTGAGATGATTCATGTATGTGCAACAAAGGCCAATAGCTGCACTCACATAGAATAATAGTCAATGGAACAATGACAACTAAAGTGATGCCTAAGCGAACTTTGTTAAAGGCAATTGAGAATGATATGATACTGCTTCATTTAACTGAGGAGATGGGTCTTAACAAAGATAAATGAAAAAAAATGATTCATGTACCCAACACCAACAATTTGGAATAAGGTTCTATTCTTGTTGTATCCATCGGGACTGAACAATTCATTTTGTGCTGCACTCTTCATGCTTGCTGGGAGGCTGAATGCTGGGACGATTTCGAATCACATCACGCAACAATGTTTATCTTGTTGTTGTGCTATTCCATTTTAACTTTAAGTTGCCAGGTATATAGTAACAAAATATTACAAGGCATTTAGCAGATTACCTGAGCCTGATGTTAATAAAGTGGCACAAGTCTTTTATCTTTCATTGTATATAGCTTTTGGGTTCCATTCATTTCACAATAGTTTCCAAAATTATAGCCATCATTGATTCATACTTTATACCTTGCAATTCAAAATTCTTTTATTCTAAAGTTTGGCTAGTTATTTATTATTTTCTATTTTTTCTCTTACTCTTTGGGCGGGTATTTCATCTTACCTTTCCTTTCATTTTCCTCTTAATAAATTTCATAGAGAGATTGAAGAGGCAGATATTAAAGCATTGGAAAGGCAGTTGATGCAATCAATAGAGACCTGTATCACAAAGAAGAAGAAAATCATCCTGTCACAAATGGAGATGGAGAGAATTCAAGGATCAGAAGAGGTATTTTTTTTTTTTTTTTGGAAGAATGAATCTTTTGGGTACATGCCAGTTGATTATTCTTTTTTCCTAAATTGAACCATCATGCACATGCATCAACATTTAAATGTTAGCAGTCTTTTGAGATTGCAACATATCTATTAAATTGTGGTTTTGGACATGTATTTCCAATATTCTTGTATGCTATGTGATTTGAATTTTTCCTTTCTCCAAATGATGAAGTAGGAATTTTTCACAACTTGACAATAGCAAGTAGCCTGTCTGTATTTTCTCTAAAAAAAAGAAGCCTGTCTGTACTTATTCTCATACTTAAGTTCTTGCATTTCCTTTTTTTGACAGGAAGCTACTTGCATATCTTTATTATCGAATCATCTGAATATCTTGCATTTCTTGCTTATGGCCAAATTTTCTATATATAATAATTGATAATACAAGGACTTCTCTTGGACCCTACTGAACTTAATCTGCATATTTGGTTCAAATTATGCAATGTATTATCTTGGAGCCTCACATGAGTTGGTTATCAGAGTGACATAATTGCATGTAGTTCCTTTCCTGATTCTTCCCCTGGTTTTGGAAGTTCTGCGCCCCATTTTCAAGCCATGTCCATGCCTTCATAGTTGGGTCTGAGTTGGTGGAAGTTCTGGCAGCAGTATTAATCAAACTTGCTGAAACCTTGGGCCTGGTCCTATTATAGGATGGGTGGCTATCACTAGAGCCATTAAGAATATTGCATGGAAAGGGTCTGGTGGCATATAGTTCACCCTTGAATGAACGCTAATTTACACTGTGATGCTGACAATTGCACTAATAGTTGCATTACTCATGCTATACACATCTAGAATCTCTTGGGCTGACCAATGAGTTTCTGAAGTCATCTTTCCATGCTCACATTTGTTCCTTTGCTTTCTCTATCTACTTGTCAAAGATTATTAAGCATTACCAGGAGAAAATGAAATAGCAATCCTTTTTCACCATTTAGCTCTGTTAAGTGCTACCTTCTTTGTTATATTACTAACTACCTTATCATTTTTATACGTTACAATCCATGTTCATTTCTCTAGAATCCACGCCGCTGCACCAAAACCGAAAGTTGTAATGAACTTTTTGGGTAATATTTTTATATTCTAACACGCCCCAGGTGGAGCGCTATTTTTCCAAGCAGAAACTTGGACCTTCTGTAGTGATATTCTTCGTATATCCGCTTTCTAAATGCGCGCCCGGTGAGAATTCATCCTGGTCTGCTCTATACTATCTTCAAATCTTTTACTGTACTAAAACTCCAAAGTCGCGGTGAGGGTTAAGGGTAATTTTTTCATATTCTAATGATTTGAGTCTAGCCCAAGTCCTGGCTACTCCATTTGTGATTCTTTCACTTTCCAAACTGGTACACTCAGTGGTCTCCTTTGCACATGTCAATACCATCTCATAGGATTTTACCTCATCTTATCATTGATTGAAGCTATCTTTAACTTATGGATCAGTTTTATCATATTCTCCCTTTTAACATATTTCTGGACAACTATTGTAATTTTTAAAGTCCCCACTACACCAAATCTCCGAAGGTGTGATGGGGTTTGAGGGTAATAATTTAATATTCTAACACGCTCCCACAGGTCGAAGCAAGGTTTTAAATATTGGATATTGGGTTCAGATTGGTTGGGGCTTTTTCATATCGGATAGTGGATATCAGGCGATATTATCGGGATATAGAATCATATTAGATATCCATATGCTATACATATATTGATAATTTAAAGATAATTATAAAGTTATATATGTCATTTATTCCATAAATATGTGACAATATGCATGCAAAAGCATTCAAATATAAGTGATATACACACAAGGCAATAAAATGAAATTAGAAATTTGTAAAACCAATTCTAAGTATAATTTCAACAACTCATAATTTATAATTTTATATAGCATGATCATAACAAGCTTATTAGTTAATACTTACCTGGAACTTGATGAATGAAAGAAATAATAAAAGATGAAATCCTTACTTTTTAAATATGTCTTTGAGTAAGAGACTTGCAAAAGCAAAATATATGCATAAAAATTACAAAAAACACATAGCTCGATTTATTAACAAAACAAAGTATAAACACATTATTCATTCCAATCCTCAACCTGCCCTTAACAACATAGATAAAGCATGGATAAAATGATAAATAACGTGCATAAACAATAAAATTAAACAATATCATATACTATAAATATTGATTAAACATTCTCAAATCTCAAGTTCCTAATAATAGCATAGTATAGCTCAAAAGTTGGGCCAAAACCCAGTTTGTTAAGAAAGAAACCAAAGAAAAAAAAGGTGCAATATCGGATAATATCTAACTGATAGATATCAACTAATATCGGCTCAAATTGATATGGCCGAGTTTTTACATTGAATCGTGATGGTATGGGTCTAAAACTGATATGCTTGGCATATCGGTTGATATGTAGAACTATGTGTCGAAACCTGAGCTTTTACGCAATGAGATTTTTTAGTCCGCTTTTTAAATATACGTCCGGTGGGAATTGAATTGGGTTGCTCTGATAGTATTTTGAAGTCCATGTTACTACACCAAAACTCTGAACTTGTGATGATGGTTGAGGGTAATATTTTTTTATTCTGATAGTGGAATTCTTAGCTTATGTAAAAAAAAATTTCTTAGTTGGTCAACTTTCTGACGGCGAAGAAAGGTTCGTCTTATAGCCATCCTAGAGATTTTTGCCGTCAGCATCAAGGGTACTACGTCCATGTAGCAATCGAGAAAAACTTGTAAATTTTAGTCATCTTGCTTTGACTCTATGAACATCTTCCTCGAGATCACCATCATGTGATGAATGATTGATCCGAGGTAACAAAAATTGGCACTCATTAGTGTTTCCTGGTCATCACTGTGAAGCACCCCTCATTTCTTCTCAAGATATCGTTAACTTGCATTTCATTTGTTCTGTTTTAGTCTCCTAATTTTAAATCTTAAGGCTTAAATTTCTTCATTAGAAATTATCTCTTTATAGTTTGATACGCTAATATTGTGTCTATATCATCATAAAATGCATAGACCACGGGATTGTATCCTAAATATGCCTAGCATGTCATTCATGAATAATGCAGTTGAATAAAAAGAACATAATGCTGATCTTTGACACCTATGATGATGGGAAATTAATCTCTCTCGTCGCTTATTATCATGGTAGTTGCTACTCCATTATACATATCCTTGATCACATCAATATATCGACACTTGTTTCCTGAACCCCTGTGATAATTTCCGTAGGATATCTAAGATCTTTCTAAATCAATTAAAAACAAGATTGGGTTTCTTTTCTCATCTTTAACTAGCTTCATATTTGTCTTACCAAGTAAATAGCTTCGTCACAAGCCACCTTAGCATGACACAAAAATGATTTTCGTAAATGATCAGTTTCTTTTCTTACTCTTTGCTTGATTTCTTCCTTCTAAAGTTCCATTATATTGCTAGAAAACCCGAAAGATTTGTAATGAAGGCTTTCTTATAGTGTCATAGTAGTAAAATTTCATCATATATAGTGCATAAATTTGATTGTGTTATAATTCGTATAACCTTGTATTTTACCTCTATTATTCTATTATGTTCCAAAGTATTTTTCCTTATTTCGTAGGCATTTTTCATAGTTTTTATGACCTTGTTTGTTTTCTTGAATAGCATACTAAAACTTATCTTCCAAACTCTTCCATTTATTCTGCATCCTTGAGGGGTAAAAAGAAAATCTTTATATCCTGCCTTTTATTTGTCTGTTAAAGGGACTATGCCTGTTGATACTCTCTTATCCGCTCATTTATATTGCGTTTCGTTGTTAAGTACCTTGCATCCATAAGCTTGAAAAAGTACCGTACACTACTTTTCGGATTTGATGAGGTTACAAAAATGGATTTGCAGAGTGGGAGGATATATTCCAAAATTCCAAGGTGTTTCGAGACTTGATAATTTTAGTGCTGTTATCGGAAATTTTTTCTGTTAGTGGGTTAAAAATTTGGAACACCCAACTCATTACTGTCTGTTACCAAGAAGCTTTCGACATATCTTATAGGTGGGCCAAAATTTGATCACTTGCTCTAAAATAAAATATCATAGAGAAATGAGAATTGATTTCTTAAAGTAATTGATTAATCGTTGGCAAAGGTGGGGTTATTCTTGTGGAACGTCCTAGTAGAGAATGCTATTTGCAGAATATTTTTCTTTGAATGTCCAAAGTGATTTGTGGAACAATGTGATTTATTGAGTTTAGCAAAGGTCTTGCAGCTAAAGTGGCAGCATCTGGACTTTCTATCCTAATAAGGTCTGGAGTCTGACATCTTTTGTTAAGTGGGTAAGTGAAGTGTTCCCCTTGAGCATTAAATGTATATGAGTCAGACGTGTAGTGGTGATCTTGATTAAGGTTGACATATAATGCATTTTGTTGTAAAATGTTCCTATATTAAATTATTACTACTATGTTGATTTAATACGGGAGGATCACAATCACCTTCAAATCAAAGAAATAGAAAACTAGGATTCTGATAAGAAAATAAATAAGAGAAGTTAGGGTTTCAGAAATAGAGAAAAGAACCGGATAGATTTTGGGTTTCGCACCTCTTGCACCACGGGCTTCACATCCCTTACACTACGGGCTTCACAGAATCACACTCCAATCTCAAGAAATCAAGAGTTCTGAAATTTTAAAATTTAATTCATTCATTGTCTATCTTATTCATTGAGTTGAGTCTCTTTAAATAAGCAACTACAAAATAAAATTTTCATCACAAGTGATGTAGGACTAAACAATAAAAGCCTATAATAAAAGCAAATAAAAAAACTACAATAGAGAGCAACTAAAAGTGATTCCCATCAATTCTCCCCAGCTTGAAAGCATTTATATCTGGTGAATGCAGTTGTAAGTAGCAAGGCAAGCACAATCAGGTTGAACCTCATCACACATCCTCAATGAGGCCAAGGTGGTGGTCGGGGAAGTAGCACTGAAGATCTATAAGGGTGATGGGGATATCTAGTTGTTTCTGTTATTCTAGTTAGATTCTATTAGTTATTTTGATTTATTTGTTTAGGGTGGTTATTATAGTAGTTAGTCTATCTTATCTTAGTCCCACATTGGATGCGGTGGGAAATTATCTTGTGATGCAGGCTTATTTAAGGCCAAGACTATTATTAAATTTCTAAGTTAATGATTGATTATGAAAATTACCGTTTGAACATTTTGAGTAGCCTGTGTGTTTTGGGTGAGATGCCCAAGGGAGAGATTCTTAAACCCTATCTTGGGAGATAAACCCTAGGTTGAGATTTCCTAGGCTTCGTCCCCCTTCATCTTGATATCAGAGTTAAATCCTGCTCTTTTTTTACTTCTTCCACCAATCTCTAGCTTCCACAAATTCTTACCAACATCCCAATACCTTAGATCTAGATCCAATCCTAGATCTATTCCCAAAAAAAATAATAAATAAAAATAATAAAAAAAATTACTGTTCTGTGAACAATAATCACCGATTATTGTTCATCTCCCCACCGCTAATCAGTCCGGAGCCTATTTTAGGTCCGTTTGGAGTCTGATTCGAGTTCCGTCTGAAGCATTGAATTCGTGACTGAGTCCCAGAGCCACTGGAAAAATTTCACAGCAGTTGGACCGCAGTTTGACTTCTGCAAGCTTGCATTTGGTGTCGGTACTGTTCTTGCAGCAGAAAATAGCGTTTCAGGCCACATTTTCAGCCCGATTTGAGTCCAGTTCGAGCCACTGAGATTTTTGGGTAATTTATGACCTTTATATACTGAATTGTCTCCATGGGCTTTTACTTTTGTGGTAGATACAGAAATACGGATGCGGATGAAAAGGTAGTGGAACAGGTGTATGCAGCTATCCCATATTTTCGGGGTTCAAATGATTATATTGGGTATGAGCAATCTTGAAGATTTCTTCGGTTATTTTATTCTGACATCTGAGTAAAAGTATCATTATTCTCAAATGAGGCTGGTTGGACATGCTTATTGGTGGTGGAAAGATAGCCGCATCGATGATCAGTGTTGGTTTGTCTTACAAGATCATCTTCGTAGTTTTTATGCTCTACATCTTCTTTATGCATCTGAGGTAGATTGCGAAGAGCTAAATGTTGAGTAAGGGCTCGAACCTGAGAGCCAATCAATCACTGATATTTGTAATAAATTTCAAGTGGCCATAGAGAGACTTGTAGCAAATCAGGCAGCAAAGAGGGACACAGATACAAAGCCTCCCGTCCTTATCGAGCTGGACGTTCTTGAGGAACCAATGTCAGAAGTTGTTACTGAGTTGGAGCCCGAGTCAGAAGCAGATAATGCATCTAAGCCAGAGCCAGGGCCCACAGTTGTTGATGAGCCCGAACCAGAACCAGAGATAGGAGAGCCTCTTGTAGAGACTTCAGCCGAACTCCCAGCGGAACTTGCCATGGAGATAGGCTACCTGTGCCAGCTGTGAGGGTTCCAGTGGTCCTGAGATCACCTGACTTGTACGTTTTTTTGCAGATCTTCCTAAAGAGACAGGGTCACATGAGACCATACTATTCATGGTGCAAAGTATAATTGATTTGGTTCTCATCCGGGAGGATGCGCCTTTGTCTGCTATCTGTGCATTACTCAAGCTATCATTCTTTATAGCAGATCTGTCATGAAAGTCAGTTCCACCTCCACCATCGTGGCTCAGACATGACGCATTAGTGTTGATTCTGCGACCACCGCCATTGCCCGATTGAGAGCCGAGATCTACACTCGACAGGTTCGAGTTTTCCTAACCCGGGGGAATGATGGGGACATCTAGTATATCTAGTTGTTTCAGTTATTCTAGTTAGATTCTATTAGTTATTTTGATTTATTTATTTATTGTGCTTATTATAGTGGTTAATCTATCTTATCTTAGTCCCACATTGGATGTGGTGGGAAATTATCTTGTGACGTAGGCTTATTTAAGGCCAAAACTATTATTAAATTTCTCAGCTAATTGATTATAAAAATTGTCGTTTGAGCATTTTGAGTAGCCTATGTGCTTCGGATGAGATGCCCAAGGAAGAGATTCTCAAATCCTATCTTGAGAGATAAACCCTAGGTTGAGATTTCCTAGGGTTCGTCCCTCATCAAAGGTTCTCAATAGGCAGCTCTATAATTTCTGTGAGCCGTGAAGAAATCTCTTCTTGTAGTGACATCAACTCAGCTGCAACATCTGGCCATGGCTCTGGTTCATCATCAACGTGTGGAGCATACTAATTACGAAGGAGCTCTTGTAAGACAAACCAATCTCGACAGTTGATATGACTGTCTTGTTACTACCAATAAGCTTCCCCTACCAGCCTCATTTGGGCATAACAATACTTCTGTTCAAATGTCAGAAAAAATAGCTGAAGAATTCTTCAAGATTATCCCACTCCTCGTTCGTACTCATAACTATCATAAGAACCCCAAAAATGCGGGACAACCGTATACATATCCCGTTCCACCTTTTTCTCATCAGCATCAGTATTTATATAACTTTCACAAAAATAAAATTTCATAGAGTTAAAATCACATTATAAGAACTCAGAATTTACCTCAAAGGATCATTGTTCTGCTGCAAGAATAGTAAGGCTCCAAATAGAGGCTTGTGGAGGTCAGATCTGCTACCCAACTGTTGTAACTTCTGCCCGGTAGCTTTGTGACTGAGTCACGAACCCAACGGTTCTGACGGAACTCAAATCGGACTCCGAACTAGCCAGAAATGGGCTCTGCAAGCTGGCTGTACTCAACTGGCTCAGTGAGTTGGGGAGGAAGGACGAGGGTGCTGTTGAAGAGCTCATCAGTAGCGGATCAGAGCAGGGCTTGTCGGTGAGGGAGGAGGATATGGAGGAGCTCTTGAGTTTGGGTGGCGGTGAAGAGACATGTTTGGTTGTGGCGGAGAGGATGGAGATGACGTGCTGGTGATGACGATGATGGTGATGGATGGAGATGTTGTAGGCGGAGATGGTGAGGATGATGTTGCTGGAGATGGTGAGGATGATGAGGATGGTGGTGGTGATGATAGTGATGGAGAAGATGATGGGTGATGATGATGGAGATTGAAATTGGGGGGAAGATGAATAATAATCGGATGATTACTGTTCACGGAACAATAATCGGATGATTACTGTTCATGGAGCAATACTTTTTTTTTGAGAGTAGATCTAGGGTTTGGGTCTAGATCTGGAAAGTGAAAGAAGATAGGGTTTGAAGAAAAGAGGCTTTTTTTTAAGGTGAAGATGAATAGTAATCGGATGATTACTGTTCACGGAACAGTAATCGAATGATTGTTGTTCATGGAACAATATTCTTTTTTTTGGAGTAGAATGGATCTAAAAAATTTGAAGGGGATTGAGACCGAAGCTCTGATACCAAAACTGATGTAATATGGAAGGATCACAATCACCTTCAAATCAAAGAAATAGGAAACTAGGGTATTGACAATATTTTTTTTGAAATTATCACAAAGCGATGAAAAAGAAAGTAAATGAAGTAACAAATTGCAACAGCTACTCACCGGGATTATCATTTCATTTCAACATTCGCAATGAACGATTTCAAAAACTTTGTATCGACGAGAATTTTTTCACAAGAAAATTGTATTACAATTTAATTTTCATCATTCATTACTTTTTCCTACCCAAGCTCTAATACCAAATTATGGTTAAGAGATAGAGACAAGAATTAGATAGATTTTTGCTTCACACCCCTTACACTACGGGCTTCATGCTCCATACACGACGGGCGTCACACCCTAATCTCAAGAACTCAAGGCTCAAGAAATATTAAAATGAAAATTTTAATTCATTCATTGTCTACCTTATTCATTGAGTTGAGTATCTTTAAATAGTTACTACAAAACAAAATTTTCCATCACAAGCTGTGTGGGACTAAACAATAAAAGCCTACAATAAAAGGAAATAAAAAGACTATAATAGAAAGCAAATAAAAGTGATTCCCATCATATGTTCAATTGAGCAACAACATAAATGTGGCTTTATCCTTTTGATGTTCTATTCTATTGAGAGGAACAATTCAAATTACTCCCTTAAGCGTTGCAAATGTGCTTGAAACTGGATTCATTTCTTCGAATTGAAGAGCATAAATGGCTGAGATATGTTCCATGTAGTGCGCAGTTAAAGCACAAGCTTTTGCTACCTTCTCATTAGTTCAGTTGGTTTAAGCTTAATAACAAAATTATTACACTTTTCTTCTATGGTAACTTGCTCTGTAATGAACAAATGCTTAATATATAATTAGCCTAACCTGTAAACTAGCTGTTCCGAGGATTATTTTGACAATGGTTAAATGTATGGTTATGAGTTGGAAGTTGCCTTGTGTTACACATTGTGAGCAGTCTAGAGTAACGACTACTTTTTATATCTTGCACTCTTTTACTGTTGCTATATGAGAAATGATCTGTTTAACCAGAAAAAGAAACTCCATTCTCCAGAATATAGGTGCCATTATTCACTGTGTTCTTTTCCTTTTTATGGTGTTGACAATTCATTAATTCATACTAAATGGATATGTTACTTGTATATCTAATAACTACATATGCCTCAAGTATTTACTTGCCAAGAAAAGAGGATGTTAGGACATAATTCTGTGATTCTGTTTGGTGAATCAACTGGGTTAACTAATTGGGAATTGCTCTCTTCAGAATCTAAAGTCCAGATCTTTTTGAAGCGTATAGTGGGAACAGTTGTTCGGTCTGTACAGGAAGACCAAAAGGAGCAGGGTAAATATCTGTTTCATGCTTCATTTTATTTGCTAGTCATTCCCCCACCCAAAAAAAAAAAAAAAAACCACCCACCCATGCACAAAAAAAAAGCATTGGTCTGTCAGTTCGCATAAATGGCTTTCATAGTGTTGTTGAACTTTAGTTGTTCCACATATAACATGTAAATGTTTACCATTTAATGAGGTTCCGAGTTCTTGAGGATCTATCTTGGCAAATTTTGGAATGTTCATATAAAATTTACCCATATTTCGGCATTATTTGGGTTATTTGCTTTCTTATTTAAGTGATAATGCAAAATTTTCTTTAACCGGCTATATGCATATTCTTGCTTTATGTAAAATATTTTATAGGTTATTGACCAGAAGATTGAAGAGTTACATAGAACAAATGTTTGGCCAATTCCTTGATGGGATCTCAAAATCTTCACAAGCTTTATACTGCAATAAGCTATTAGTAAAAATTATTGTTTGCAAAATGATTTTGGTGCATTTTGTGAACCGTGTTATGGTGTATGCTTGGGTTGTATTTATCATACTTTGATAATATTAATCTTGGTTCGGAAAATATTAGTTTTTGATGATGATGGTATCGAGTAAGAAAATGGGAGAATAACATGCAATGCAATCATCAGTTAATGATGGAATAAGTCTAGATTACAACCATATGCATGAATCATAGTGTTGAAGACCGTCTTACTAAGTTCTTATCATGTTAGAACTTGTAATATTAATGTTGGCATGAACTATGAAACATAATAATGTTCCTTAAACTTTTAAATCTCATTCTGATCATGTATCAGTTTGACTAATCACAATTTAATTAGTTATGTTACTTATCTGGGACCTGTTAGTATTTGCAGAAATGCATATCCATTGTTTGGAGAAAACTTGAAAAAAAGGGAAATCCATCCATAATGGACCTTTACTTATGCTTAATGCTGCTAGGGTTGAATTTTCTATGAGATGGTTCTTATCAGACTCTTCAAGGACAATGCTTCCTATTTTGTGGAGCATGCTATGTACAGGCTAAAACCAAATATCTCCACTTGCTTGGTAAATGCATTTGTGTGCTTCATCTACTTTATGACTTTAATACATGCCTGGATGATAGGCATAATTCATGCAAGGTTTTCTTTCTAATAGTCAATATTTTCATTATGCAAGTAATAAAGTTTTCTTTTCTCTGATACTTATTTTTAAGTTTCTATTTTGTTTCTGTTGAAGTCTCTATCTTATATTTTGCTGATGCTTGCAGATATTAAAAGCATGGAAGCAGAGGTACAAGCTTTGGAAGAGCTGTCAAAGCAGCTATTTCTTGACATTTATGAACTTCGTCAAGCCAAGGTATATTCCTCTTGGTATCATCGCGCTTATTAACTGGTTCTCAGATCTAACTCAGTTGATTTTTACCCTCTGTTTCCAGTGAATTGTTATCATACTTTATTTGCTTCGTCTTGATCTACTGAAATGTACTTTGGTCTGAGGTGAAATCACAATTGGTCTACACTGAAATACTTTGGTATTCTGACTCAGCTATTGGGACTGTGAGGAACCTGAGTTATAAATAAAAGTCAAAATAAAAAAGAGAAAAGTCAAAAATATGTTGTCTGTAGGAAATTGAGAAGAAGTTAGTCATGCAAGGTACTCTTTTCTCTGTACTACTGTATAATAGTAGAAACTTGTGCTTAATATAATATCCCTGAGGCTCTATTTTGCTTACCTAAACAGTCCAAAGGACAATTTAGAAATAAAAAAAACCTTTGAAGTACCAACCGGACAACCCAGTCTGGGACACAGATTCTTTCATGTGCATTTGAACATGCTCAAAGTCAAAAGTCTACTGCAGTATATTCAGATGTTTGCAGTATTGCAGCTTTTATTATTGATTGTTCATTTCATAGAGAGCTCCTGGGCACAAGTACTAGCCAAATCATCTTGCAATGTTTAGCTTTTGATCCATCCTAAACTTCTTTTCAAAAGATCTCCAGATTATAGCATTTTCTTTCCTGCATTTCGCCAGTTCAGGATTTTCCAAAGTGCCAACACATATCAATCAAACGAATAGTAATCCTATAAACAAGACGGTAGAAAGTTGTAGAAGAGGAGGCATTTCCATTGAAGATGTATGCTAACTGGGGGAGAAAAATCAACTGTCCTCAAACTAAGCATTTATCGTACCTAGAACGGGGCATATCAATTTGTTTGAAGTGTCCTATTGTAGTTTGGATGTGCGTTCTAGTCGGAATTCATGTCCAGAAATCAGTTGAACTACTTCAGATGGCACTTTCTACAGTACAAAAGTATAGCCATAACATGCATGACATTTTGTCAGAAAGCTTAGGCGTGAGGCAAAGTGTAAGCATATACCCTCTTATGGGGGAAAAGCACAAGCCATATTAATTTCAAATTTTTTAATATTTTAAAGAAATTTATTACAACAAAAGCAACAGCAGCAAAAAAACACAGATAAACAAGTTAAAAGATATTTTTCTTGAAAATTTGTAGTTATTATATGAATATAAAATAAAAAGGGTAAAAAGTTTAAAAGTATATTTAATTATAAATTACCTCGAGTCTAGCAAAATTTCTAAATGTATTTGACATTTTGCTATCTTCTTGTAAGTTTTAAACCCTCTTAATTTTTGACCCAACAAGAAATTTTCCACTGGGTTTAAGAAACAGGCCTAAATTTGATCTGTTAAGGAAGTGCATGCGTCATATAGAAGGTGTAAAATAAGGAGAGACATATGCTTCTCATATGCTGAACGATAGGTAATGCTTCTTATACGGGTGTTCTAGGCATTTTCCTTCTAAATGCCATGAGAGGCATGCCTCACCATCTAAAACAATGTTTCATCCCCACTGAAAAATTGACATCTCTATCTGTCTTGGGATTGCACTGTTTGTTTATGTGTTAGGGATTTCTTGCATCTTAGCAAAATACTCACTTCTGTTCACGGAAACAACATGCATAAGTTGAAGTATGGTATCCATTTGTCTTAATGGAACTATTAAGATACCAATTGCTTTTTCTACTATGATTTAAGATTCTTCCGCATTTAAATAAATTTCAGGCATATATTGATGTCTACTTTAAATTTACATGTATCTTCACTATTAAGTGCATATGTAGTAGTATTCTTCTGTCTAAATTTTGGTTAATTGGCTAACTGCCCCTCGACACTCTTCTTGTCTGTATCCAGATACCTGTGGTTGTAAAAGATGTTGCTTTGACAAAATACAAATTTGCTCAACATAGAGACAGTGAGAGGGGGCTACAATGTAGGATCAAATATATGCCAGTTGCTATGTATTTTATGAGTTAACTTTTAGATTTATATACAAATGTGAACTATGCATGGTTTAAAATCTCAGTATTGGTATCCGCCAATGGGTTTTAGTATCAATATCTGCAATATTAGGTTTCGATACATGCAAAATCATCCATATCGGCGCAGATATCTGATATTATAATACCTCAAACCCCGATATGATATTGCCGATATATATCGGAATCGGCTATTATCTGAAACCATGATTCTATGGATTTTATGTGAAAATTAAGAAGAGGCTCTTCATTCTCTTGTGCTCGTGACCACTTTAAGAAAGTAACTTCATGGATGAGGTACCTCAACTATTGAGGTGTATGAACTATGGCATGCTTAAAAGTACGGGTTCCTGCACTTTTAGTTGCACAGCTGCTCGGGCCTGAAAGCCAACTATGGAATCTACAACATGCCATCTTATATACAATCTTTATCATGGAAGTATTTTACCTCTTTCATCATCTGTATCTCCTATGATTATCTAATTTGGTTGCTAGCATCCTAGAGTTGCAAACTTGCACCTTTGTCCAATATTTAACTTTCCATTGTTAATGGAATGATGGGTGGTTAGATTATGTTTGCTACTTTTAATGCTTGAGTTCTGTTTGATCTTTTTTTTCCTAATTAAAATTTTCAGGAAGCTGCTGCGTTTTCTAGGACATGGAGGGGGCACGTGCAGAATTTGTTAGGATATGCATTATCAGTGTATTGTGTGTACAAAATGATAAAGGTATATTCTCTGTGTTTGCTATGTTACATCCGATTATGTTGTTCCAGTTATAACAAAATTAAATTCGGAGGAGGAGGTGCATATATAAGAAATCTTTGTTATATATGTTAGGATGGTCAGCAAGATAGAGGAGGAAGAGCGTGTGGTGAGAGCGGAGTGATATTATTTTGAGTGAGAGAATTGGATCTACTTCATAGGAATGTGGAAATGTAAAATCCACTTTGTTTACCGATATTTTGTCAGGTCAGCGTAGATTTGTTACTTGACTTTCAAAAAGGTGAATTTTCTGCTGTATATATATATATTTTTCCCACCAAAGCTAATGAAATAGTTTTTTTCTGGCTTAAGTGCAGAAAACTACCATGAACTTTCACCCAATTTCAGAAAACTACCAAAACTTTTTAAAACACGATAAACTGCCATGAACATCTATAAAATCCTTAGTAATTTTCACAAAACTACGATGAAAAGACAGTTCATGGTAGTTTATTGTAATTTTCAAAAAAATTGGTAGTTTTTTCAAATCGAGTGAAAGCTTTTGGTAATTTTCTGACATAAAACATTTTTTTCGTATTTACTGTTTTTGATGATTTTACTGACTTTCTCCTTCCTTCAGATATGAATATAAGTTCTAAAGTTTGTGTATCTGCTGAACTTTATATTGTTTGCAAACTGCTAGGTCTTGCTGTAAGTCTCAAACCTGCCCTAGAAAGGGGGTTGACTTGAATTGGTCCGGCTGGACCCACAGCTGACTCGATCTACTGTCAACCTTCGTCTCTATGATTATGAAAAACTATCCACAAAACGGCTTCGTACTTTAGTGCTAGGTAAATTAGATAGGTCATACAAAGTGGCGTGCTATTTGACAAATATTTACAACTCCAACTTAAACAAGGCTTCTGATTTATTTCTGTGGCATTTACCGGCTTATAATCTTTCTCTAGAAATGAATTACATATGGATACCTTATTGTGATGCAATGCCTGAACAGTTGGACAAGTGGTTATTTCACTCATCTACCTTTTTTCACTTGTTGTGTTGCTGATTTAAGTGGAAATTTGATTACTTGTATTTTTTGTTTGCAGTCCTTGCAGAGTGTGGTTTTCAAGGAGGTAAGATTTTATTAAGCGTCCTATATATATTTTATTTTTAGCTTTCTTATTTAATAACTGAAGTTGTTTTAAGAATCAGCACAACTAAATCTTTTTTTTTGCTCCTGTGACTCATTTGACTCTGTGAAAATATTGTCCTCATTTTCTTAATCTTTTGACAGGCTGGTTCAGTTGACCCAGTGACGTTGACTATCAAGTTAACTTTACAGTTCTTTGATATTGGCATTGATGCTCAACTTCTGTCACAGGTTCTTTTTCATTCTGTGAAATTGCATAATTCTACTTTAACAAACCTTTGGCTTGCATCAGAACAATCTCTTCGTCTTATGATTACCATGTATATTCACGATGATCCGGAAATACATCATCTCATAGTTGTGTGTCATATTTTTCATCGTTAAGAATCAGAACCACACACATAAATAAGCTAGCGGGATTAGTTTTGATGATATCATTTTGTCTTTCATGAAGTTGTCTTTCTTAGAAACATTGAATAGACTAGTCAACTTAAGCATGCAAGAACATGTTATTGTATGTTTTTCTCTCTGTATACATGTACGTTCATGCTGTTACATATTCTACTTTCTTAGCTAAATGGCTGACGTTGTATTTGCTTCTGTTTTCTTTCCTTTTTGTTACAGTATATATCCTTGCTATTCATAGGGATGTTGATCGTCGTATCTATTAGAGGATTCTTGATGAATGTCATGAAGGTGATCTTCGACTCCTGTTTACTCTATCCTGCATACTTAGTGATAAACCTTAACCACTCCTATTCTTTCCACATGAGGTGGCATGTTCTTTATATTGTTATACTGGTTTTTAACATATATACCCCTATGATACTGATAATTTATATATTTAACACCATCTGATACATATTTGCATATATGTCCTTATATTTTGAAGATAATTTGCAAAAGAATCCTTCTGTATGATCTTCGTTGATGATAGATATATTTCATCATTTTTCAGAATTATTAAGTGAAACAATAAATTAAAGGACAAGTTGCCTCTTCTTATCTACCATCTCCGGGTCCTCATCTATTTTCTCTTAGCCAAGCATTACTTCCTCAAAATCTCTTTTATTCCCATGTTTTTTCCTCCTCCTCCTTCTTCCCTCTATCCATTCTCGTTTGTTCTTCAATTTTAGACATCACTCTCAATTTCTCTTACTCAAGACTCTCCCCTAGAAAGCATAACTTAAAATCTCAGTATATTGGTACTAGCCAATGGTTTTAGTATCGATATTGTCAATATTGACCGTCAATGTTGGGAGTATCAACCTTGATAATGGGGACCTCAATCTCGATACCATAAAAAACTTAAGGCCTTGATTTAGACATAAAAAAGAAGAAGAAAGTAGAATAAGAGAGTATAGAGAAGAGGTCAACAAGGTTCTTATTGAGCCATATTCCATCTGTTTGTCACTTTTAAACCCAAATCCATGCTCCAAATCAGATCTTTAGCTTCTTACATATTGAGTTTGCACATTATCAAATGTTTCTGCATGTTATTGACTGATTTTTTTTTTCATGTGTGGGAAATCTTAAATAACAGTTGATGTCATAGATTTTAGAGGCAGTGGACAAACACTGATTCTGGATTGCAACAATGACTAATTATGTCTTTTGCCTTTCTG
The DNA here is from genome assembly GCA_038442645.1 of Agave tequilana. Classification (NCBI taxonomy): domain Eukaryota; kingdom Viridiplantae; phylum Streptophyta; class Magnoliopsida; order Asparagales; family Asparagaceae; genus Agave; species Agave tequilana. The sequence goes on from JAVJIF010021526.1 coordinate 57,175, forward strand.
ATCCTCCTCCTTTTGACGTCCCATTAACAAACGAATATATTTGCAAAATATTCTAAAAGTATAGGGAAATATTCACAAAGTTGGAAGAGACATATAAACATGTAAAATTCGAAGAAGAAACATGCTAAAGTACCTGGTGGAAATATGTTTATCTTTTTTTTTTAAGTTCTAAATCTCAGATAAATTCTTATATTAAGCGTGCTGCAAATTTGAGTCTTAATCAGAATGTTCAACATTAGAAGAGCTTGCATCATCATCTAAAGTTAAATGCAAGATATATGGATTTCATATGGAGAAAAAGAATTTTACAGAGAAGTTTGATGTTTTGACACCCAATTTGCATTAGACAGATTAACATGGAAGTACTTTTTCATCTATGAACTTGTTTGGACTTCAGTGGTTTAACCCACATAATTTTTTTGCTTCATGCAGTTCTTCTTTGCGGTTTCTAGAGTTGGTAGCGGGTCATCTACCAATGTTGTACTTTTTCTGTCAGAGATCATGGGGATGTACTTTGTATCATCTATCCTTTTAATAAGGAAAAGTCTGGCAACTGAATACAGGTATGATGTCCTTTGCATGCAGTCAACGCCTAGGGATTGTTGATAGTAAAAGACGCAAGCTGCTATTATTCCATAATCCTTAATTTTACATGTTTTTAGATTTACACGTGTCCACACTAGTGTACAAAAACACACATAAATAAAACATGAAGAATTATCAAATATCTCCCCAAATGCTCCTGGTACTGCAACTATTATGCACCGTCTCTCATGCCCCATCTTGAGTACCTGTACAATGAGCTACAACGTATCACAAATCTGAATGCTGGCTTCTCCTGGAGCATGGTTTAGTATGGTTTGTAGAACGATTAAATACATTTGAATAAGTGAAACAATTTCATGTGGAGGCAGAATTAGAAATTTAGGGGTAACGGATGGAACACATGCCTGATCAGGATTACAGGGGATGAAACAGTCCTTATTTATCCTATTTCTGAACAACATCGCTGATCGGCAACTGCAAGATCAGAAACAAGCATACTTCTTTTCGCAACCCCTGTTTGTTTATGTAAACTCTTTCAATTTTACTTGTGGTTCCCAACTCTGGAATCACATCACTAATGTATAGCTGAGACACATTCAGATACGGGTCCGAGTGTAAAAATAGCATTTTTGGGTAAGTGCAAAACTTCAAGCTGTGATGCTGGATAGCTGGAGGCTTTCAACCTATTGATTTGCTAAACTGCAATTGCTTTTATTCTAGTACTCCCAGCTGTTAAAATATTCACAGAAGTTAGCCTTGGAGTGTAAGCGCAAATGACATTGGTGAAGTGAACGCAAAGCCCAGAATCTCTGGTCTACTACCCTTTTTCGTAGCAAGATCATAATTCTGACCATATATCCCTACAGAGTCAAACATGGTGTATCTTCCATTCTGAAATATAATCTCCATCAGATATGTTCAGATAAATGCTAAAAGAGTAAATCATTTCTAATGTAAGCAGCCTGCATCAACATGCCTGGATACTGAACCACAGCTGAAAGTGAATCCATGTTATCTGAAGACAGCCCAAAAAAAAAGAAAAAAAAAAAAACGACTCCTGAGCACACACACAAGCTAAACTTTTGGGTTGAGGGAAATGTAAGAGTGAGAAAATTACCCTCCTCGTTGTGACCTGCGCAAATAGATTTCTATATAGGGACTCTGGCAAGAAGCCAAACTGCTTCTCACAAAGGATTTTTCTTTCTTAGCCATTGCTTCAAACCCACCCCACCCCCCAAAACACACCACACACAACCCCAAAAAAAACCACCAAAAAAAAAGAAAAGAAGAAAGAAAAGATAGAAAAGCGGGGGGAAACAACCAACGCACCATTCTAGACTGTGGTCCAGAAATCTCTTGCCCGCTAAAGGAATTCTATTGGAAGCTTTCAAGGGGAATGAAGGGGTATAGCTCTTACAACTAGCTCGTTGGGCTGGAGTTTGCCTTACTGCTGAACAAAACAGGCGATGGCTTTCATGTTGTAAATTCCAGTGGTTGCACAGCATGGGAATCGTCCAATCACAATTAAAGTAACCATGCTAATTAGTAAGTGGCCTCCTTGTGTTCTACTAAATAGTTTAAAATTTATAGAGCAGCAAAGTTCTCTGGGCTTATATTTCAAAAACAAACTTTACCTGATTTCAAAAAACTGCAAGATGAGAACTTTGCTTATGAGACATTTAGGAAGTCCAAGAGAGCATGAAATTGTTCCCTCGATAGAGAAGAGGGGGAAAAAAACAGAGAGCATGAATTTGGAAAATGGCTTCGAATTTAGAATATCTTAAGAGTATAAGTTATTCGGCTGGAGACTTGCTTCCCGAATCAGTGGCCATCTCTACTTTTCCTTTCTGAATTTACATTGCATAAGCTGCTTTAGTTTTACATCAAAGATCAAACTGTAGTAATACTTCAAAAGGTCTAGTAAATTTCTATCTCCACATAAAAACACTATCAATGATGTGATCATTTCTTCCCATCTCTGCGAAATGTTCGCTGATTTGCAAAAGTTATCTTCAATTGAATTTGGTTGCAGGATTATCATTACAGATGTTCTGGGAGGTGACATTCAATTTGATTTCTACCACCGCTGGTTCGATGCAATATTTGTGGCGAGCGCATTCCTTTCCTTGCTCTTGCTTTCGGCACAATACACCTCTCGACAGGCAGACAAACATCCTATTGATTGATGATGTAAATTTATATGTATGGATCACTTCTTCTTCGCATTATGTTTGGCAGATTTGTCTTACAAGGTTGGATGGAGGGAGGGTAGAGGTGGGCAAAAGAGGGAGCGAAGGATGTGCATGGTGGAGTGGATGAAGGCGAGGACGGCCAAAGAGAGACGGAGTGCCACAAATATCCACGCGGTTGAAGAAGGTTAGTTAATGGCGTAGTCAGATTCATTCATGACTTTTGTGCGTTCCATGTTGGGTATTTGTTCTGTGTGTTCATGTTCGCAGAACTCGCAGGCCAGCCAACTGACAACAGTCACCAGCTCCTTCAACTCTCTAATGTTATTATCCAAATTGGGAACACAGTAGTCATTCATCAAGTCTGAAGAGTGTTCTTTGCTTAAAGGAAACAGAGGTACAAACATTACAGAATTGATTACAGCCAATATCCAACGCTTGCATTTCTGGTATTAGTTAGTTGTATATTGGTTTCAAAACCTGTTGACCTGTGACGACTAACAATTGGCATGGCCTTGCATTTTTTTTTTTTTTGGGTCCGAGGGAATTTCTATCACAAGTTTTGTTTTGATAACAGGTCGACTTGAAATTTTACTTGATTCCTTCAATTTTATTCTTTATTAAAGTCACTATTATTATTTAAATTCTGGCTTGGAATTCAAAATATGAACCAGCATTTCACTGGTGGACAAGTGGAGTTGGGAGTTGAGATTTAGTGCCTTGAAAGAAGTGAAATAGTAAAGAGTAAAGAAATAGATGTTTTGGTTGGAATTTGATTTAAGGTAGATTTAGGGGTAGAGATAGAGGAAAGGAAGGAGAGGAACTAATTCCACTAAAAGGTTGGAATTAGCAATTTTAAGTTTTCCAGAATTTGTTGGTTTTTTGGGGTGGTTTTGAGGGTGGTTTTGATCTAATTTTAAATCAGTATGATTTGCAAACTCTTATCAGTTTTTGGCCATTGACAAGAGTTAACAAAATTAGCTCAATTTTTGAGCCAACTCTTCTCGGGAAACAGGGCCTAAGAGAGAAGAATAAAGAACTTCGTTTTATATAAGCCAACACAAACTTTCTCCACAGACCGGCCAAGGTTCTACATTGAGAGAGATGAGAGAAGTTAGATTGAGGAATCAGAGATTTAGAGAGATGGATTACTAAAGTTTTTTTTCCAAAATATAATGTGTGTTTCTTTTAGATTTTGTTTAAATTTGAATTTAACTATACCTAAAATTCACTAAAATTCCATAAATTTTAGTGGTTTTTGAGGGAAAAAATCCTGCACTTTCAAAATTGTAAACTGTTCATGAACTTTTCCTCAAAATTTGAGAATACCATCAATAACGATCACGTATAAGTCACGTGATCTTTTAAACACCCAAAATACCCTTTAATTCTCTCAATATATCTATTTATCAAAACGAAAAAGGGTTTTTCTCATATATACCCTTTATATGTTTCCTATTTCTAAAATTACCCTCAAATCATCATATTGATCAAAAATATCCTATTGCCAACTGCTGTGAAATTTTTAACAGTTTAGAAAACAAATTACCAATTATGCTCATTAATCTATCTTCTCTGACCTCGTTGTCTCGCTCTCTCTCTTCACTGTTGCGGGTGTCGCCTCCTGTTTCGTTGCCCCGGACGTGCCCGAGAGCGGTGGTGTGCGTGGGTTCCAGCTCTCGCCGTGAGAAGACGAGCGACGATCGCGGGCGGGTCGGCGTGGCAGGCACACAAACGAGGAGAATGGGTGGGTCCAATGACGAAGCTCGGCCGCCCTCGTGAAGGACAGGAAAGAGAAAGTCGCGTCAGGGAGAGAGAGGATGCAGGGGAGAGAGGGGGCAGGGGAGAGGGAGAGGTGATGATCATGTCGGTCCAAAAGCATATCCGCGTCGGCAAGAGGACGAGGTTCAAGGCGTTCGTCGTCGCAGCGAGAGAACGACCACAGAGTTGAGGATGAAGGGGTCGAGCTTCTTGCGTCGGTGATGGGTTCACACACACACACACACACACACACACACAGAGAGAGAGAGAGAGAGAGAGAGAGAGATGAGAGAGAGAGAGAGAGAGAGAGGCGGTAAGGAGAGAGGGGAAGGGGAGAGGGGTAGGTGAGGGGGGGAGAGAGGCGGCAGGGGAGAGGAGACAGTGATGACGCCGAAACCAGAGTGAGGAGGAGCTCGCCGATCTCGAGCGGGATTGTGCCGGCGAGGGCAGAGACAGATCATTTATAGGTATTAAAGAGATTTCACAATTTTTTATAGAAATGCTGAGAATATTCGTTTTGATTCTCTTTAACTGACAGTGGTAATTTTAGAAATATGAAAGAATTTGGGGTAACTTTAGAATATGATGATTTGGGGAGTAATTTAGAAATATGGAAGTCTTGGGGTACATATGAGAACCCCCCCCCCCCCCCCCCCCCCCCCCCCCCCCCCCCCCCCCCACGCCCCCCCCCCCCCCCCCCCCCCACCCCCCCCCCCCCCCCCCCACGCACCCTCGCCCTAAAAAAAAAAGAAATGAAAAGAATTTTCTCTCCGTTCGCTACCCCTCCACTGTCAGCCTCCCTCAGTTCCCCTCCGCCTTCTCCCTACCTCCAACTACCCCTCCCAGCTTCCCCTCCACCACCCCCCTCCCGCGGCTCCTCCTCACATGTCCCCTTCGCCTCCCGACTCTGGCGACTGCCTCGCGTTTTGCTGCACCACCATCCCTACCCCAATCGACCCGATCAGGTCAACTACGTGATCATTGGCACTGTTGCCGACGAAGACGACGAGTCTTCGCTGTCACCTTCTCGCTCATCGATCTTGTCACCATGATCATAGAAAACGCGAGGCCGAGCAGCACGCCTTCAGTCAACTCATGGTTTCTCTTCTTCTCCTCTTTCTCTGAGATTGAGATGCTCGAGGACTTGGAGATGCTAGTGATCGCCTCCATGAATTTTGATTGAACTCTACTTCTTTGATGTTCCCTGTGGTGAAAAAAATAATCTTGGAAGATGTTTTTTCTCCACAAGCAATTAAGTGAGCATGCAAAGATCACAAACACAAATAACACAGAAGATTTACGTGAAAAACCCGAAACGAAAAAACCACGGAGAAGCGAGAGTTCACTATAACTAGAAAAGAATTACAGTGATAGCAGAGTGTGTTGTGATTACAAGTACCCAAGAGTTGCCCTCTTTCCTCCATAGAGATTGATATGTAAATAAACATGTTGGAGTCATAATTGAGGGCGCAGAAATTTGGATCTTCATAACTGCATACTTTGCACGTTATGATTTCTCATAAACGCTTGAATCACGCCGCTTGATTGTTGGGATTGCCATGCAGAGATATCCGCCTCTAGCCATAATTACCGGCCACATTCTAGGGGCGTACTCGATCTCATGCGTAAATATGGATCTATTTTGATGGAATAGCTGTCGATTTTTAAAGTATCCATCTGTCGCGAGACACGTGTTGTGATCTCAAGGGAGACCGAAAAATGTCCACTACATTCTCCTTGTTGATTCTTGGGTCTGCATTTAAAGGGGAAGAGTATGAGAGAGAGAAGTCAAAAGGAATTGCATGCACAAGAATAATATGCAATGATTTGAATGCAAATCCTCCAAGAAAGGAAATATTGCCAATAAACAGCAACATATGTCAAAAAAAAAGGTTACAAGGAAACTCCTTTTCCCTCCCCACCTCTATCCTCTCCCCCTATCCCTGTTCCTCCCCCTTCCCTGCTCGAAGCCCCTTAAAAAAAAAAAAAAAAACTCTCGGTGTCTCTCTTTCTCTTTAATTTTGTGTGTTGTGTTGAGGGATAAATTTTCGATACATAGGTATTAGAAGTAGGGACTCTTGGCCGTAAAATTTACCGCCCAGTTAATTTCGGGCTATGCCTAGGCTTGTCTTGGTCCAGCACGGCCCAGTGAAGACACTAATGGGGATCCTCTAGGCCGGCGTGATGGGTTGACTCGAGTACTAGGATTGTTCTTTTATCAACTAGTTAACTTATATCAAATAGAGCTCACGCCTTAATGAAATCTAACCTCATGACTCATATTCTCATTAAACTCATCTCATCCGCCGATTCTAATTCTAATTTATCAAAATTTCTGCCCGATAGGAAACTCGAAAAGTTGTCAACAAAAGCCCTAGATCCATTTGATTAACCGTTTTAAAAACTATTAGGCATAAAATATATAAAGTAGACACAAAATGGAAGGTCCAAATTCCAACACATATAGGCCGGGCCAATTCAAACATGAATGGAGATGCGAATGGGCCAGCCGTTAAAGTTTGTTGGCCTGCCCAGTATCCAACGGACGTGTACATGGGCTTACAGGTCCAAGTCTATACAGTTGTTTGAATTGTGCCTAAGCAAAGGTGTTTTACATGGGTCATGCTTGGGCTTGGCTAGGCAAGACACAACATGACTAATTACCAACCCTAATCTCAATTGATTTTGGTCAGGATGTGTGAGAAAATTCAAAAATAACCATGTCAGGGATGCCTGAAATGCTTGGAAAGATATGATAAAATTGGAAAAATAATGATGATAATCATGAGAGTAAAATATATAAATTTAAAACTATTTTCCTAATACCCTTAAACAAATTCCCAAACTTCCTTCGTTAATTGCCCGTTAATTGTCCATCTGGATGGTGGTCGCGTGACTTTCACTTATCTATTTTATGACAGGATTACCCTTAGTTCATCACGTATTTCGCACATGTTTCTTTATAGATGAGGGGCAAAAGAGCCATTTTTAGCTTGCCGTTAAACTGAGAAACATACAGTTGAGAGGGGTATTTTGAGATTTTGAAAGTTAAAGGGAGTTTTCTGAGAGAACCATGAAAGTTCAAAGGGGGAATAAGAAAGTAAGCCTCTATTTAAATTAGAATTTATAAGAAACATTATATAGAAATATGAGGGGCAACACGTAAAAGAAACAGAATTGAAAGATGGAGAAACACAAAGGGAGAATTTATTTATACTTTCTTCATTATACTTGTTGTGCGCCGATGACAACAACCAACAGAGAATCTCACAAATCTCCAAGCACAAAGAACACCCAAATAACACAAGAAGAACACACAAATCGCAAACACACGATCTAACGAGGTTCAGCCTCAATGCCTACGTTCTCAGGGCAATCCAATGGAGAGATTAATTACTAGGAAGATGATTACAATTGTTAGCAGCCTCTTTGAATGCAAGAGAGCTCTAGCTAATTCTTTTTCGTAGGATCTTCTACAAGATACTAACCCTAAAAAACAATAGCAGCCCTTAAATACCTAGATTTCCGGAACAGCAGATTTCCGCCCAAACCCGACTGTCGGTCGACCGGCTGGTCGACCGACCTCCTCTCCGGTCGACCGGTCGGTCGACCCAAAACAACAGAGAGTTTGGTTCCTGCAGTCAGGGTATTTCGGTCGACCGGCCGGTCGACAGCCTAAGACCCTGTGCATGCTGTGCATGTCGGTCGACCGGACCGGTCGACCGACCTGCCTGATTTCTGCTGCTGCTGTCTCCTGCTGTTGTTTCCCTTCGTCTTCGTCGTCGACTTCCTCGGCGATCACTCGACGACCCCTCGACGATTCTTATCAACTTCCCCATCAGTAAACTCTCTCTTTCCAACAATTCTCACCTCGGCGAAGATTTTACCTAAAATCTGAGCCGATCTCCAACGAACCCCAGTCCATTCACCTGGCGAAATCGACACACGATCTCGGCTTGCGCGCACGGTCGAAATCGACACATGATCTCGGCGAAATCTTTAGCTCAACTGTTCCTGGGAAACATCGCACATGCATTCCCTACACTTCACCATAGGAGAATTTCCGTACCTGCCGATTACAATACCGTGGCTCCCTCCTCCGCAACTTCACGACCTCACAAAGACTTCCTCACGAGCCAACACTGACTCTCCAACTGACTAGCTCTATCTAGTCTACCTGTCTTCCACTGACGGTCCACCAAGTCTGCGTAGAGCCTACCAAACAGTCATCGGCTTCAATTGGATGCATATCACTCCTTATGCAAGCACAACATCTTCTCTCCGGAAGATTTAACCTGTTCATCGAGATCACAACACCTCACCTCTACGTGAAGTCCAACTGGCCACAACGCTTCACCTCTACGTGAAACCTCTCCACCTCTACGTGAAGTTCCATCGGCCACACCTCTTCACCTCTACGTGAAGATTCAAAACAGCTTCTCGAGAACCCAAATAGCTCCATAAGAGTTGCATCACCAAATGGCTGCGCTTTTACGGCTGCCTACGTACCTTTGCCCAAAAGGATTAAGCCAACTGTAGTTCATTTAAATGAGCTTCATCAAGCTCAAGCACTTGCACCTCTATTTGCAGCAGTAAACCTGTCTGACCGAGTCATATGAACCTCTTCCCGACCATCATGGGGAGCAACGGCCTTCAACTTCAGCTTGTCACGATCACAAGTTTGAGATTCATGCTTCTTTCCCACAAGCGTGGTTTCACCTTTGTTCCTATAGGTGCAAACAACTCGACATCCTCAACAATGTCGTCAACCTGTTCAGCATCACCTTTGGTATCATGAACTCCACCCGGTGTCACCTCCGCTGAAGTATCCTTTGATGCCGAACCAACTGGAGATGATGGAGTAGCATCAACCTCCACCCGCTGCGATCTTCCCTTGGTCTCCGTCCTCTCCACCTGCTGAGAGACGGTGGGCTTCAACACTGAAGTCTCTCAAAAGTGACATGCCTGCTCATCACTATCTTCTTGTCTTCGGGGTCCCACAACCTGTAGCTGTTCCCTTGACGCCCAAATAGACAAACCTCTTTGCTCGCGGATTCAACTTGCCATTCTTGGCACTGAAGTAGGCCGGACTTTCAAACTCCCGCAGCAAATAATGATCTTGAGCAGCTTTTCAGACCAAATATCCAATGGAGCTTTACCTCCAATCGCAGTCGATCTATCATGAGATGGCTAGCATACTCAGTCGCCTCAGCCCAAAACGACCTGTCTAATCCTGCATTAGACAACAACCTCCGAACCTCCTCCAGCAAGGGACGGATTACCTCCTTAGCCAACCCATCTGTACCTGTTGTGAAGTGAGTAACAATACCTGTGTTCTAGCCAAATTGTAGGAACTGGTACATGTCCTTTCCAACATTACCAATATGAAGCTCCTTTATCTTCCTACCTATCTGCCTCTCCATTCTCCCTCTCCACTTCACAAACACATCTAGGGCTTCACCCCTTTGTCTCATGGGATATATCCAAACCTGCCTAGATGAACCATCAATAAATGAGACAAAGTACCTGTGACCTCCAAGCGATGCCGTCTTAGCAGATCCCCATATGCACATGTGAACACAATCAAGAAGACCTTCATTAAGGTGAGTACTTGTGCTGAATCTCACCTTCTTCTTGTCCAGAACATTGTGTCCACCTTCAACTTGCAGGTAGCAGCACCTTCCATTTCCTTCTTTGCAGGAGCTCGCAAAGATTTTTTCTTCCTGTCCGACCTTTCCCTGCCAGACCTCCGGGCCACCCTTATCTGAAGAACTTGAAGTCTCCACCTGACCTGTCACCGTACTACCCTTCAAGTAGTAAAGATTTCCTCGGCGGACGCCCTTCATCACCACCGAGCCCTTGATCATCCTGAGATCGCCATCTCGAACAGATATCACCATGCCCGATGCTTCCAAAGTGCCAACTGAGATAAGATTCCTTTTGAGATGAGGTACATACCTCACCTCCTTCAACTCTCGAATATTCCCATCATCCATCTTGATGCGAACTGTACCCATCCCTTCTATATTACACAGATGGTCATTCCCCATGACCGTGTAACATCCATCCAGCTTCTCAAAGCTAGAAAATCAGGCCCTGTTCGGGCACACATGATAGGTGGCTCCGCTATCCAAGATCCACTCAGCACTATCTGAGTTACAAATAGTAGGGGTAGTAACCGAGAGAGAGAACACTGAAGAGTCATCATCCGATCCATCCGCCTGTGCGAGATTTGCCTCGGTCTTTGACTCCACCTTCTTACCTTTGGCCTTCGGGCATTCTGCTTTCCAGTGTCCTAGTTCCTTACACAAGGCACACTGATTCCTTTTCAGATTTCTGAAAACCGGCCTGGACTTAGATCTTCCTCTAACCTCCTTGCCCTTCCACGATGAACTTCTGCCTCTTACTTCCAGTGCCTCCGCCGATGAGCTTGACCTAGAAGGATGTCTCTCCTTCTTCCTCGTCTCATAAGTAGACAGTGCAGACGACACCTCATCATAACCAAGGTCTGCCTTCCATTGATGAAGGTCAGAGTGAATGTCTCATACTCCTCCGCCGGGAGTGAGTTCAGAAAGATGATCGCCTTATCTTCCTCATCTATCGTGACATCCACGTTTACAAGTCTGTAAGAAGCTTCGTATATCGGTTGATGTGCTCATTCACTGTGCTCCCCTTCTTCATTCGAAACTGATACAGCTTACTCTTAAGCTGCAACCTGGACTCAACACTCTTAGTCAGGTATTCTTCGCAAGGGTTCCCACAGTTTCTTTGCCAAAGTCTCATGTTGTGCAAGATATTTGATGTCTTGCGACAAGCATGAACGTATCAAGCCACATGCCGACCTATTCATCTTCGCCCACTCTTCATCAGTGGTCGTGTTCTTCTTCTTCTCCAATAGGAGAGTGTCCTCTAGGTTCGATGCATTCAGTGCATCCATAACCTCACATCTCCACATCCCGAAGTTATTTGTACCGTTGAACTTCACCACGTCGATCCTCGGATGAGGATGCATGGTCTTAACCGAAGTACTTTCCTCTGCCATTGAGATTTTTTCCCTAATTCTCTATCTATGCGGAAGAATAACCAACTTGAAATAGATCTCTACTTCAGATAAAAATTGGATTTTTACCGTCCCTTGAAACCCTAGATTGAGTTCTCACCGGATCTACTCCACCACAGATTCAACGAGCCCTCCTTGCGTCCTTCTGAGATCGACACACGATCTCCTCGAACACCAATACCTCTGATCTGAGATCGACACACGATCTCCACCGGATCAGATCTCGAACCCTTCGAATCCTCAGAAATCCCAAGCGCAACTGGAAGCTCTGATACCACTTGTTGTGCGCCGATGACAACAACCAACAGAGAATCTCACAAATCTCCAAGCACAAAGAACACCCTCCGACTGCAGTTGGTACTTCACATAAGGCGTGCCGTCTTCTCACGCAGTGAAGAGTTGGATCTCGATGGAGCATTTAATCTTCGTGTGAAGATAGTTGAGCTTGCAGGGAGACTCTTTGTTCGAGGGGGGATTGTTGGGATTTGGGTCGAACAAATAGTCCCACATCGGCTAGACTTGGGGATGGGTTGGGTTTATAAGGATTTGAGCTACTCCACCTGACAGACTAGTCTTTTGGGATGGTTCCCCGAGTCCTTCAAGTGGTATCAGAGCCATGCCCCGAACTTAGTCGTGTGTGTGGGTGATGTTCGACGATGTAGATCCCCCCAATGGAGCAAGGCGCATTAGGTCTGGACACCCCACTGGCGCAAAAAGGCGCATAGGCCCCTGTAAAGTTAATGTTGGGCTCTCGAGGAAATTTGGCAGTGGTCCTCGTAGAGGAGTGACCGACTGCAGTTGGTACTTCACATAAGGCGTGTCGTCCTCTCACGCAGTGAAGAGTTGGATCTCGATGGAGCATTTGATCTTCCGGTGCGAAGATAGTTGAGCTTGCAGGGAGACTCTTTATTCGAGGGGGGGATTGTTGGGATTTGGGTCGAACAAATAGTCCCACATCGGCTAGACGTGGGGATGGTCTTGGGTTTATAAGAATTTGGGCTACTCCACCTAACAGACTAGTCTTTTGGGATGGTGCCCCGAGTCCTTCAATACTTATGTGTTCGTGTCTTCTAAATTTCTTTTCAAAATTAAAAAAAACTTGTTTTTCTCATTGTGGGTTACCCTCTCACAAAATCATTTCAATATTTCCACTTTCCAGAATGTATAAAACCACCTTCACGATTTGGTGAAATTTGGAGGATTTCAATTTATTTTATTTTATTTTATCTTTTGAGATGAGGATTTCTGTTTGGCCACGGGTGGAAGTGAGGAAGTAGTAATAGTTCCTTTCGTAATTTGAGAATTGGTTAGTATTTTTTTTGGTGTTTAGATATTGCTGGAAAGTGTGATTTGAAAAATGTTATATATTTTTCAGTGTTTGGATGTTAACGTGGAAGAGGAGTGAAAAAGTTGACCACAAAGTTGACCCCAAAAGAATATTAAAATAAAAATTAATTATGAAAAAAATGAATTGTAATTAGGATGTAAATGAGATTTACATGATCACAAAATTAATTGCTTTGAGATACAACTTATTACAAATGAGATTTACATGACGAGAACTCAAGAATGCAATTTCAAAGAAAGAAAACAACAATCCAAATGTTGCCAAATTATAATCAAGATGCAGAGCGGCAAAACTGGATGGGTCGGTGGGCTTTTGAGTTATTGGGCTAGGCTGCATGTTAATTAGTTATAGAGCCCATTACGTTTCGTTTCTGGTCGAACCCGGCCCTTAAGGGCATCTCCAACCACCCCCTCCATTTTGGAGTGTACTTTCACTCTAAAATGGAGGGTTCAACAAAAACCTCTCCAACCATCACTCCATTTCCACTCCAAATGGAATATTCTCTACATATTTTATTATTATTATTATTTTATTGTATCAAATTTTAATTATCAACATATTATGTGATAATTTAAGTAAATTGAGTAATACTATTAAAATATTTTAAAATGTATTTAACTTTTTAATAATTTATATAATATTTAATATTTAACTTTAATAATTAATTAATATTTTTATTTATGAAATTAAGAAATTATTTTTTAATTCTACTATATTCAATTATAAGAAATATGAAAATTTTAATAATATATTCAATTTTTAAATTAATAGATTTTTTTTCATTTAATTTATATAAAAACAATATAAACACTAGATAATTGTACGACCGAGGTGAATCACAAATATAAAAGGAATTTATTTTACACTACGATTTTGCTAATGCACAACAAATAATTTAAAAAAAACTAAATAAAATACAAAAATATAAAAACTAAAATTTAAATTAACAAAAATAACTTAAACATAACCTAAAAAAATCTAAACTTAAAACAAAAAATTTAAACTTAAAACTAAAATAAAATAAAAAACATTAAAAAAAAAAAAAGCCACCGGCAAAATGCCGGGTGCTACAGTGCCGTGCCATTTCTGGCGCGGCACTGTAGCACCCGGCATTTTGCCGGGTGCGAAATGGCGTGGGTGGAGCCCACGCCATTTCTAGCAAAGCCAACCCACGCCATTTTTGGCGTGGGTTGGAGATGGCCTAAGGCCTTAGGCCATCTCCAACCCACGCCAAAAATAGCGTGGGTTGGCTTGCAAAGAAATGGCGTGAGGTCCAACCCCACGCCATTTCGTACCCGGCATTTTGCCGGGTCTACAGTGCTGCGCCAGAATTGGCGCAGCACTGTAGCACCCGGCAAAATGCCGGGTGCCTTTTTTTTTATTTTATTTTAGTTTAGTTTTAAATTTAGATTTTGTTTTATATTTTAGTTTTAGTTTTATTTTAGTTTTAGTTTTAATTTAGATTTTAGTTTAGTTTAGTTTTAAATTTAGATTTTTGTTTTAAATTTAGATTTTTTTTTATTTTAGTTTAGTTTTAAATTTAAATTTAAATTTAGTTTACTGTAGCACCCAGCACTGAAAGTTAATTTAAATTTTAGTTTTTATATTTTGTATTTTATTTAGTTTTTATATTTTAATTTTTTAATTATTTGTTTTTAAATTTATAATTTTACTTTGTTTAATTCAATATTTTATAATTTTATATTTTATTTAGTTTCTTAATTCATAAATAAAAATATTAATTAATTATTAAAGTTAAATATTAAATATTATATAAAATTATTAAAAAGTTAAATACATTTTAAAATATTTTAATAGTATTACGCAATTTACTTAAATTATCATATAATATGTTGATAATTAAAATTTGATACAATAAAATAATAATAATAATAAAATATGTAGAGAATATTCCATTTGGAGTGAAAAAAATGGAGTGATGGTTGGAGAGGTTTTTGTTGAACCCTCCATTTTGGAGTGAAAGTACACTCCAAATGGAGGGGGTGGTTGGAGATGCCCTTAACTAGGGGTGCCACGGATACGGATTATCCGCGGATATCCGCATCCGAATCCGCCTCCAATCCGGATACGGATATCATTTTTTCACATCCGTCAATATTCGTATTCGTATCCGTATCCGAAAGGTAGGTGCGGATACGGATATGGTAAAAGTAATATCTTATTCGTATCCGATCCGATATCCGAATGTTGCGTGCTTCATAATGATATCGGTATGGAGAAGATTATTCTTCAATGGAATAAGGTATTAAATTTTGATATTTGAGTTGGTGAAAAAGTAATAGTGAAAAGTATTCGATTCTTGTAAGAGCACCACATGATATTTGAGTATTTCGACATCAATCATGGCATCCGAATTGGCATTTAGCACCGGAGGACGTGTAATCTATTGTTATAGAAGTCAAATGACAATGAATACGATGAATGTATTGATATGTACACAATAATATCATAGTATGTATCACATTTAATATTGTAGTAGATGAGATAAAAGTAATATAAGTATTTCTATTTAATTTATCTTTAATCATATCCATTTTTAACATATCCGATTAGTATCCGCATCCGATCCGCTAATATCCGATTTATATCTGATATCCGATTTTAGCGGATACGGATATCATTTTTTCACATCCGCCAATATCCGTATCCGTATCCGTATCCAAAGGTTGGGTGCGGATATGGATATGGTAGAGGTAATATCCGATCCGTATCCGATCCGATGGCACCCCTACCTTAACCATCAGCTCGTTTGTTCCGCCTACGTGGCAGCGAAATACCAAGCACATTTTAAAAGTCCCCTCCGTTTAACCGGTGCCGCAAGTGCAACGCAACAAATCATTCAATCAGCTCCTTCAAGCCTCAGTGCTCTGATTGCAGTACTTCACTGTATAGATTGCCAGAACCCTAAAAATTCTCCTCGCCATTTGAGAATTTATGGCGCTTTCTCCAGGGATCGTGATATTGGAGGTCGGAGAGCGACTCAGGCAGCCTTGCCTCGACAAGGAGACCCGAGTGGAATTACTTAAGGATCAATTCGCCCAAACCCTTGACATTCCGATGTTCATTGCTCATAAATTTCATTACATTGAATCCAATATCTCTGTGCTTGATGGGTTTTAATGAAAACTTTAATTTAAGAATTTTGCGTTTGTTGTTTCTTGTGGATGAAAAATGAGCAAGCATAATTAATCGATTGTATTCGATTCCGGCGGTTTGCAAGTTAAGTTAATCCTTGTAGAACTTGTACACAAAGAAATATGTAGTCTGTGTTTAATGAATTTGTGAGCTATAACATGTGAAATATAGAAATGCAGGCCTTGTAATACTCTAGCTCATGTCATTATGCATATGCTTCTAGTTACTCATAATAATAACAAAAAAAAAAAAAAAGTTGTACGATTGGGCCTAACCTGCAAGATTAAAATAAAATTGTTATTGCTATTCGAATCTTTTCAAAAGAAAATTGCCAAAAAAAAAAAAAACTTTTCTAGTAATCACCAGTTACAAAACTACCCCTCTTATATCAACCATGTGATTCGAATATAATCATTGATTAATTTGTATGACAGAAGTTAAGTTGTAACCAACTTTATGCTTTTGTTTACTTCCAATATATCACCCAGTCTATAGTGTCATCCTGAGAAAACAAACAAGAACCTGAGACTAACATAAGATACTGTTTCAGATTCCTAACATAAGATACTGTTTCAGATTCCTCTTGAAGCAAAACTCACTTACTCTAAAAATAGGGTTGCCTTCAGCCAGTTGCCAAGTGCAACATTTATATATCAAAATTTCTTCATATGCTTTCCTCTTCGTTTAAACGCTTGGAAACCAAAAGATTATAGGAATCATTCTAACTGCATGAGTAGCAGTACTTCCCTCAAGACAATCACGCGTGATGAATAGCTTCGAGTCATAGCATGCATATGATCTCATGGTGCTAGAAAATGTGTTTCTTGGAAATGTGATTCAATTAATGTGATTTGGCATGATGTTTCTGGGTTGTGTCTAACCACAATTTGAAATCCCTATCTCTATTCTTATCCATATCGCTGCTACAATAAAAGCATTTTGTTGTTTCACTTGTTCACTTAGTGGTGATAAACGGGCCGGGCACTGCAGGCCAAGGGAGCGGGCCGTGCCGCGCCCGCCTCACGTGCCTGGTATTGGCCAGCTCAGCCCAGGCCGGGCCCGAGTCCCCTTTGGGTACTCGGGTCCAGCCCGTGACCCGGCTGGGCTGGACTCGGGCCTGGCGGCTATTTTAAAAAAAATAAAAATATTTATTACACACAATAAATACTTTTATATCTATCTTTTGGGCAACTGTTGAGTAGTGTAGTGGTCATGAGACTTGTCTCATTCTTTGAGTCCTTTGATCGAACATGGTTATTTACAAAAAAAAATTAACATTTTATTACTGAGGTGCTCCACCGTCGGCCGAGGGTGGTAGGGGCGGCGGTTGAGCCGAGCAGATGGCAGCGGTCTAAGGGTGTGGGCGGGGGAAGGGCTCGCCCCCAATGGGTCGGCCTAAGGGTAAGGGTAAGGGTGAGCTGGACTCGGGCTAGGTCTGGCCAGGAGACCCAGGCCGTGCAGGTTGCCAGGCCGGCACGACCCACTGATGCCCCTAGGTTCACTGGTAGAGAAGTGTGAGGGGTGGCCAGTGAGTTGCGGGGAGTTCCAAGTTCAAATCTGACTTATGTTTCAAAAAGAAAACTTTACATTATCAATTTTAAAAAAGAATTGACATATCAGCCAATCACCAGATTAAAAAAAGTGGCAGTGGATTGTGAGGACTCTCAGTACAAACCTACAAACCTGGCTATGACCTTTTTTATGTATAAAAAATAAGAAGAAAAAGAATCATTTATATAGCTAGTAGCATAGGCTATGTTGATAAATAAATAGTGTATGATATGCCGGCTATTCCAAGCATGTATGTTAGTCTAATCAAATTTTTAAGTTTGAACTTTAATGCGATCACCATTACATTCAGA
Source organism: Agave tequilana (assembly GCA_038442645.1). NCBI lineage: Eukaryota > Viridiplantae > Streptophyta > Magnoliopsida > Asparagales > Asparagaceae > Agave > Agave tequilana. Next base: position 75,097 of record JAVJIF010021526.1, read on the forward strand.
TTTCTTAGTTCCTTTGGAGTTCTAAGCAGATCTTTTTCGTTTAATTTTGATGATCTTTTTCTCACTATTCATTTTTCACCTTCATATCTATAAATATTAAATTCCTGAACACAATACATACAAATGAGAAGGATGTTCATTTGTAAAATACACTATACAGAGAGAGAGAGAGAGAGAGAGAGAGAGAGAGAGAGAGAGAGAGAGAGAGAGAGAGAGAGAGAGAGAGACTTTGCAAGTTTGCATGGCTCTAGTACGTATACGTGGATTGTGTTGTTCACTGAAGAGGGAAGTTAGCTAGGCTCAATTATTGTAACAAGAAAAATAGACAATACAAGGCAATGTCATTAACACAGTTCGCAACACAACACAACATTGAAAGAAAAGGTCCGAGTTGTTTGGAACTTGTCTTGGAGTTGAGAAAGAGATGGGGATTTTTTTTTTTTTTTTTTTTTTTTTTTGTGTTGTTAACTAAAATTTTCAACGCAAAATGCAAAATCGTACTAAGAAAGAGAAATCGGGAGGATCTATTATGATTCTATCTTATGTATTTTCAGAATTGTTTTTATTAAAATTTATTAATGAAATGCAGAGAACTTTTCTATGTTCACTGTTTACTCTCAAGGGAAAAACAAACAGAGAAATGAGGAAGATTTCAAAATAGAGAATCAGAGAGTTTTTTTTTTTTTTTTTTTGTGGCTAAACTCCATAATACAAGGACATGGGACATGTGCAAACGTTGTCGATGACATGTATTGCAGACCGTGACAATTTGTTGCATATATATATCGCACAATATTATAACTGTAAACGTTAATGTTCAAGGGTGGTGTGTGCAAAAAGTCTTCCTCCCCGGGTCAGTGCACTCACTCACTCACCTCACTGCATCTCCCAGTTTCGGCTGTTGGGTTCACAAGGTAGCTAGGCATGTGAAAGTGAAGTTTAAAGGAATGGAGAGTTGGGGTAGGTTTTTTTTTTTTTTGCTACCAAAGCCCTCATCATTCTCTCATTCCCTTGAGTTTCTTCTCTCTCTTTTTAAGTGAGAGAGAGTGGGTAGGTGGGTGAGGGGTGGGTGGGTGTGTGTGTGTGTGTGTGTGTGTGTGTGTGTGTGAGAGAGAGAGAGAGAGAGAGAGAGAGAGAGAGAGAGAGAGAGAGATTAGGATGGTGAACAAAGCAAGTCAGAGAGGCTTGAAGAAGGGGGCATGGACTGCTGAAGAGGACCAGAAGCTGGTGAAGTGTGTCATTGCTCATGGTGAAAAGCAATGGAGGACACTCCCAACCGTAGCTGGTACATACATACATACATACATACATACATACATATAGATATAAATATATATATGTACATACATACATACATATATATGTGTGTGCGCGCGCGCCCGCGCGTGTGTGCGTGCGTGCGTGTGTGTGTTGTGTGTGTGTGTGTGTAATATATGTGTGTGTGTGTGTGTGTGTGTATATGTATGTATATGTATATATATGTACATACATACATACATGTATGTATGTATGTGTAGTGTATATATATATGTGTGTGTGTGTGTGTGTGTGTGTATATATGTGTGTGTGTGTGGAGAGAGAGAGAGAGAGAGTTGAGCTGAGCTACTTTCGGAAGTATCAAGAATGTCGATACTCCCATTTTGATTTGGTTGATACACCACCCACATGTAAGATTCAAATCGTTAGATGACCTACTAACTATAAACTATTTAGGAATAAAAATTTCACATATTTTCGTTATCATTTACTCGTTCATCAAAGTGACTAAAAATCTGACATTTTTGAGAGATCTAAAATGCTTAACTTTGAGATCACTTTGATGAACGGGTAAATGATAATGAAAATCTGTGAAATTTTATTCCTAACTAGTTTATAGTTAGTAAATCACATCCAACGATTTAGATCTTGCATATGGATAGTGTATCAACCAAGTTATTGACATTCTTGATACTTTCGAAAGTAACCCAGCTCAACTATATATATATATATATATATATATATATATATATATATATATATATATATATTATATATATATAGGGTAAAGTGTACCTAGTAAGTCTCCTTAGATTACAATCTAAGGAGGAGGCTTAAAATCCTAACATTTGAATTTTTTTTTACAATCCGACCGCACATTATCATCTTCATGTCCTAAGATGTACAAATATAAAAAATCAAGTGATTTCGGGTTCGTTTACTCTATTTTCTTTGAGTTCAAATATTAACGGTTTTTAAAAGTAGAACAAAATGGAACGATTAGATCAATAAGTAAACGAAATTCAAATCATTTGATTTTTATATGTGCACATCTTAGAACATGAAGATGATAATGTGCGGTCGGATTGTAAAAAAAAATTCAAAATGTTGGGATTTAAGCCTCCTCCTTAGATTGTAATCTAAGGAGACCTACTAGGTACACTTTACCCATATATATATATATATATAATATATATATATATATATTATATATATATATATATATATATATATATATATAGGGTCTTCATGTGAGAAATTTTCTCACACGAAAACCGTTGAGGAAAACCATATAGGGGCGATCATGTGGATGATCCGAACCGTTCACCTTAATCTATATACTTTATTTAGGCTGCCAATAAAAAACATGTGAGTTCAAGTCTTTTTACCCATTCAATAAGTGGTTACAAAACATACGTTAAATTCACCGTAGAATAAAGATGTCACTGATGCATGAGTAAAAAGACTTGGAATCGCGTGATTTTTATTGGTAGTCTAATTAGAGTATGTAGATCAAGATGAAACGGTTCGATCATCCATAAAATCTCTCTTATATGGTTTCTCACGAAGCTTATTTTGAAAAAGTTTCTCATTTGAAAAAATTTTCATATATATATATATATATATATAATATATATATATATATATATATATATATATATATATATTATATATATATATATATATAATATATATGGAGGGAGGGAGGAGGGACTTGTGTCCTTCCAAAAGGATTTGAGGCCGAATCCTTCCCACTCAAATTCAAACCTCCTACTTTCGAATACAAGATCCACTCCGTTAAAGTTGATTTATATAATTTCAAATACTTATAAATAAAAAATTAAGTGTTTTGAATACTTTTTGCTCATCTTTCAAGCGGCGCAAATTAGACGGCCAAAAGTAGTGAGTTAGTTAGATCTATGTCTTTAGACATATAAATGCTCGATCCGACCATTTCATTATGATCTAAACATTTAAAAAACCCTACAAACTAATTTGTTAGGTTTCAAATGTTCTACACCGTTAAACTAACCAACTCACTATTTAAGTCGTCCATTTTTTTCCTACTTGATGCATAAGTAAAAAGTATTTAAAACACTTGAATTTGGTTTATAGATACTTGAAATAATGTAGATCAACTCTAACAAAGTGGATCTTGTATTCTAATTTTGGATGTTGGTATTTGAGTGGGAAGGATTCTGCCTCAAATCTTTCTGGAAAAACACAACCTCTCTCTCTCTATACACACACACACACACATATATTAGGACAATGAACAGTTAAGATGTTGACTTAGACTGTCCTTAATTTTAACGCAGATGAGAGGACTAAAGTCATACTCGATTTCTTCAAATGCCCCAAGTTCTCTCTTCTTCTTTTTCCTAATTTACTAATGTGTATTTAGTACTTTCTTGATATGATTTTTCCCAAGCTTAATGAAAAACAAGTGGTGTGTCTATACTGATTAATTAAGTTTCGAAAACTTGATTAGGGCTGAAAAGATGTGGGAAGAGCTGCAGGATGAGGTGGCTGAACTATCTGAGGCCAGGAATCAAGAGAGGAAGCTTCTCTGAGGAAGAAGAGGACCTCATCATTCGACTTCACAATCTATTGGGGAACAAGTAAATCTGATTCATCCTATCAGCTAATTATTATTATATCAATATATTTTGACTCAGATTGAATATTCACATATCATGATATTTAGATATAATCATTAAGTCAAATCCAGATCAAGGTTTTTCTTCTTCTTTTTTTTTTCCTGCGAAAAGGGAAAGAAACTAAGGGGCTGTTTGGTTGCAAGGAAGTGGGCGAAAGTAAAGAAATAGGGAAGTATAATTGCTCACTTTCCTATCTATCCAAACACCGGAAAAGAAAAATAAGAAAACCTCTTTCCTTTTATCTTTTCTCTTTTACACAACCATTTCCTCACTTCCAGAGTGCTACAGTTAATTTTGGGTCATGTAAATCACATTTGTAATAAATTGTAGCACAAAACAGTAATTTTTTGACCATATAAATCTCACTTGCATTCTAATTATAGTATATTTTTATTTTTCTTAATAAATTTTTATTTTAAATTATTTTACGGTCAACTTTGTGGTCAACTTTCCACTTCCACTTTCACATTACTATCCAAATACCGGAAAAGACAAAATATTTTTCAAATCACACTTCCCAACAACATCCAAACACCAGAAAACTTACTAACCAATTCCAAGTTCCAAAGGGAATTATTACTACTTCCTCAATTCCTCACTTCCTCACTTCACCCTTAACCAAACAGGCCCCAAGTCAAAGAGGAGAGAAATATCGTAAGAATAACTACATTTGTATCCCAAACAAAATATAAAGTTATTGAATCTACGGTATAAAAAGAAACCGCGATTGTAAGATCAACTATAATTTGCGCCTTTAACTGAATATTGTGTTGCTTTCGTGTTGCAGATGGTCCCTGATAGCCAGAAGGATCCCCGGTCGAACAGATAACGAGATAAAGAACCATTGGAATACTCAATTGTGCAAGAGGCCGTTAACCATAGACGAACTCAACGAAAAGCTCAACACTAGACTTGTTAGCAGCAGCAGCAGCAGCGACAACAGTTCATCGAATTCAAGTATCCCTCCATTGCAGGCAGATCGCGAACCGGATCCGTCTAGTTCTTGGATCGGGCTGGCCCATTTGCAGGAGTTTGACATTGAAGAGCTGCTTAATTTGGGCCCACTGTGAGCAATGATCTGAGGGTGGAGGATTATGGCATCAGTGAAGGACTTGATGGTTGTGAAGACCACTTCAAGCTCAAAAATGAGGCAAGCAAATCAGTGGCATGTTATATTTGGATGCTCAGGTCAAGAACAATTCATCTGAATTTGATGACTTGGACAAGGTCTTGGGCTACCAGGACATTGAGCTCTTTCTCCCAGTCGCTAGATCAGTATAAATTCTCTACTAAAGTGCCCTATTAAAGGCACAGTTGTAGTTTGGGATTGTTGAAGTAAGACTAGAGAATTCTACCCAAGGCCATTAGTGTTCATTTCTTAATTCTAATGCAGACTGTAATATCCCAATCTAATTATACTGTATCTTGTTTTCCTAAAGTATTTATTTAATTTACAAATTCTTTTATCAACTTAATTTATTATTTCCTTCTTGTGATTATTAATAATACTATTAGTGTTGCTATTGTTACTGTTATTTATTATTATTACTAGTGTTAGTATTATATTATTTTGATATTAGTATAATGTTAATACTAATCTTGGTGGTGGTGGTGGTGTTCTTCTTGTTAGCCTTGACCCAATAATCCTGTTACTTTTATGATTTTACCTTTACGCTTTAGCTGCCATTTTCTTGTCATTATTCATCTGCTATCATTGTGATTGTCATGGATATGTATTATTGCAGTGATCGATGAATTATGTTTCAGATTTATAGCTTGTTCAGGTTACAATTAGGCTTAACGTATATATGCGGGTATTTTCCTCGCGTATATACGTTGCCATAAGTCTCCGTATCTTTAGGATCGGGGCGTTACAGAGTGGTATCAGAGCCTAGGTTCGACATAAAAGAGAACCTAGTTCCCACCTGTAACCTGAGACAGTTATGTTGATACTGCAATATACATATACTATTCACGTGATAATATTGACTCCATTGGAATTGATCGTCCTCCCTTTGGAATTCCATTCTTGATCTGTTGATATCCATGATTTCAACACTTCAATTAGAGTGATTTGGATGTCCATCTTGATTTCATCCTTCCTTCCTATCCATTCTCCTGATCCTATCCTTGAGATTGATCACTCCATCTGAAGCCGGTACCAGAAATCAGAGCGCGCAGTGGAAGCGTAGCGGAATCATGATGTATTCAGAAGCGACGTGGAAGCTTGT